>JBBYHL010409999.1:0-18349 GCA_038381835.1 Adansonia madagascariensis
AGTTATAGATGAAGCGATATCCATCACATGGAAGTCAACCTCATAAATGTATCGGCTAGTTTAGAGTGAAATAGTGATACTTCCTATGATGTTTCTACAAGTTCAGTCGAACGCTTGCACGATCGTGTGACTATTCTAGATATGAAATGCATCAGTAGAGAGCTTTTTTAAGCATGATATGGGCATTACATTCAAAGCTGAGCCATTATTAATGAGTACCTTAGGCAACTTGCTACTTTTGCAGTATATGGTGATGTGAAAGGCTTCATAGTTTTCTCATCCTCCATAAGGGATTTTATCATCTCTTAAAAATATATAGTTATCAGTAGTGATGTTATTTACTAGATGATCCAACTAACCTATAGAGATGTCAAGAGGGACATGTACCTTATTGAAGACCTGAAGAGAGCATTTATGTAATCTTTAGAGTCTAATAGTAGTGATAGCACAAATTTCTTAGCAGGTTGCTTGATCAACTGATGCTATATTCATTGTGCTTGATGAATTTAAAAAATTTTGTAACCTTTTTCTCACTTTTGGCTCCTTAACAACTATTGGGTCTGATTCTTAGGCTACAAACTTTGATGCCTAAGGAATAAGAGTGGTGTTCTTTTGTTGGACTTCATTTCCTTGATGTAGCTGGGGCATAACATCTGCCACTCTGAGTTAGGTGGTTTACCCCTGAAAGATCAATGTTTGCTGCTTGTTTACTAGATTCTTCAAAATTAAAGTTTTACTTTCAAATTTCCAAGAAACTACTTTGTTATCCTTTTAAGGGAAAAGAGATGGAAGTTGAATGATCATCTTCGGCATGGACTGAACAAGGGTAGCTTTGACTCTTGATCAATTGTTGAATAAGACCAATGGCCTTCTAGCTCCATAAGAAGGATTGCTATCATCTATTTCCATGGCATTGATAGAAGGTACCACATTTGTTGAATGGGTATGTGAGGTTCACTTTTTATTGTAGAATTCAATGCTGCCCTTGTTCATCATTTTTTGAACCATAGCATGAAACTGTTTGCATGTTTGAAGAGTGTTGCCATAGACAATATGGAAATTGCTAAGTTATTTCCTTCCCTTATCCTTTTGGCACCATTAAACAAATTAGCTTGTGCCCCATTAAATAGATCACCTCGTCTATAGTTTTTATGATCTAGTAGTCCTCTTCAATAACCATTTTCTTTGTATTAAATTTGGTATGGGCTTGGGATACGCTAGTTCCAACTCCAGATTTTAGCCTTTATTTAGCTTTAACTGTTCCTTTTCTTTTGCCCTTAAGGGTATCTCTTTTATTCAACCTTATCAAACATTCCACCTAATATGACTGCATTTGCGAAATACTTTGGGTGACTTTTTTATATTCTCAGAATAAAGGGTTTGTAATGTGCCAACGAACTTAACAATCATCTCTTTTTCTGTCAACAATAGGTGAATTTGGGTGGCCTTTTCTATCCACCTTAAAGTATATTACTTGAAGCTTTCATCAGCTTTCTTTTCCTTGTTCAAAAGAGAAAAATAGCTTGAAACCCAATTGATGGTAGGTCTCTCCCTATCTATAGCATTAATAAACGAGCTGATGTACTCATCCTACTTTTCATAAAACTTAATTTCGGACTGACCCATCATCCTTTAAACCATCTCTAGGAAAAGTGGGCAGTGTTGTAATATGTGTTCTTAACCACAGTGGCAGCAGAATGGTTCAATGGTTTCCTTACTCTGGTTTTTGACATCCGACAGTATTCTTGCCTTTATAAAAGCTGGCCATACTTTACTCATCAGAGTTTCAACTTCTCTAATGCTTCTTTTGACCTAACATCTTTTCTCATCAACCATCGTATTCACTTTTGGCTCTACATGGTTAAGAAGTGGATTGGCTCCAATATTAGATCTAGGCCTTTGTTTGATTTTGATGACACCCTTTTTTAATACATTGTGCACCTTTCTCTTGAACGAGGTACAATTTTCAATAGAGTGACCATGTGCTCCAGCATGGTACTCATAATAGGCTTTCTTATTGTATCATCAGGGATACAACGGTGATCTTGGGTTTATGAATACCAGGGCCACTAGTTGGCCTACCAATAGATGAGAGTAAAATCTTTGAAGAAGTGAGGAAATGGATCAAATTATTCTTTTTTTTTAAGGTGGTTGATGATTATTTAGATCCTTTACATTGTTTGCATTGCAGGATTATGCGCTTTAGGCCATGTTTTGAATAGAATTTGATACGAAACTCATCATTGGAGTAAACCCAGCAAAATGAATTAGTTGTGGTAATAGTAAGTAAGGGTTGAAACCTAGATACACCATGTTTATGAAGTAAATACTTTATGCTGATATGGATTCTGACTGACCTTGCAGGACTTTTGTTAATAGCATTCACCTCTTTCTCTTTACCTTTGGCTATTGACTTTTTAATTAATTAAGATAATTCTCCAATAGATATCTTGCCATTTTTGATAGCATTATCAATCATTTTGCCTCATATAACCAAGTCAGCAAAATTCTTTGTGGCATTTCCTACCAACTTTTCATAATAGGAAGCTTGTAACATGTCGATAAACATGACTATCATTTTTTTCTCAGTCAAAGAAAGGTAAACTTAAGCTATTTTTTCTCTCCACGTCTAACCATATTATTTGAAGCTCTCAAAGGCTTTCTTTTTTATGTTCGTGAAAGAAAGACAATCCAGGGCCTAGTTAGATATGTGCTTATATTGATTAAGGAAAGCACAAGCCAAATCTGCCCATGTCCTAGCCCTATATACCAATGGATGGCTGCCCTAGTGAGGCTATCCTAGAAAATTAACAGCTTTTCATTCTTTTCGTATCCAACCATCTTGTGGTAGTACATATAAAAGTGGGCAGTAAGGTCTATAGTCCCACTGTATTTCTCAAAATCTGGCACTTTAAATTTAAGTAGGATGACAAAGTGAGAAACCAATCTTAAAGACTTAGTGCCTATAATCCTGAATTTGTCACTTCTTTCAATAGCTCAAAGGTGTTTCTCTAGTGACTAATACTTGTCTAAGTCTTTATCATTTTTTGAAGATCTCTTCGTTCTTTCTTGCTTCACTTGCTCATCAAGATCTAGGACCATAGTTCTTACCAATGAAAAACTTGCTCCTAGAAACCCTTGAACCAAATGGGGCACTATGGCTTGGTTAATGTAAATAAATAGTTGAGTTGATGGAATCATCATTGCTGGAGGATGTTGTCCATGTGATGCCCTTTCTTGAGCGTTAGTGGCTTTAATACTACCATTCAAGTTGCTTTCAGGATTGATTGGTTCTTTTTTTGTGTCGACGGTGCTAATTTACCCTTTTTTCTTTCAACACCTTAGACAATAGCTATGTCAATTCCATAATCAGAGCTTAGAGTTCTTCATTCTTAAGAAAACTCCTTATACTTGAGCTTGAGTTGTTCGATGCAAACTTGGTAATCATTTTCCATTGCTTTTCAATGATTATGCATGTTATATCGATGACAAATGGCAGGTTTCATGTTTTAAAGCACCTTTACTTTAGATTATTACTAGATTAGATTGTTATGATGTGTCATGAGCATGTTTGATGCGATGATAGTGAGTATGCAATTATGATAGCAGATGACTATCGATAATAAAAGGATTAGATTAGTTATACAAATGCAAGAGAAACAATTAGATTAAAGGACAGCTTCACCAATAGCCTATTTCATTAAAGTAACAAAATATCCTGGTTACATGATTACATTTGGAAATGCCTAACATGGTTACATTATTTGATAACATGTTCCAAAAAATATAATAGTTTTTGTTCATGGGCTCTGATGGTAGGATGTCACATCTCAAGGATCTAAGTACATCCATCATGTACTTAGCCTCTAACTAGGCCACTTGAATTCGCTTGGTAAAATGGCGATAGTGGTCTTGGTAATTCTGGCATGCCTGATCAACCATCTATAGCCACTCTTGCTTTCGCTACTTGAAGGCCCTTACTCATTCATCAACTTGGTCTTGGCGAGCTTGCAGAAAATTCTCTAAATCTTAGATTTTAAGTGTTAAAACTTCATTTTTAACCTAATTTGCTCTCAAGTCTTGAGTTTAAGCTTCTAGGCATCCATTTTTCCTTTGACAAGTTGACACGATGGCACAGGTTCTCACAAGCTTCTCATTATTGCCCCTAGTCTCTTTTTTCCATCAATATATCTTTTTTTTAGGGTAGCAATCTCCCATTATGTTGATGACTTGTCAAGGCACTGAGCGTTGCATGTTTTACTAATTGCCATGTAGTCTTTTGTCAGACTCTCAAGTTATTCTTTAAAGCAATTTTTCTCTTTAATGACTTGGTTTCTTTCATAACCCCAAAGATAGAGTCCATTTCCAATTGACTCTTCTTTTCTTTTAAATGAGTGATTTGCTTAGTGAAAGTTGCCTTTTCTTGCTTGAATTCTCGCTTAAGCAATTTTATCTCAAAAAAGAATTCATCAACTGATACTTATGATGTTTCAAACAAAGGTAAGGCATCATTGATGCGACAGACCCTCCATTTGTCATATCTCGAAGTCATACTACTTTCTTTCCAATACCTCTCCATATAATCGGTTTATTTCCAAGCATGGACAGCCAACTAAACTTTAGATTTCTAACCAGGATCACCATAGTTGAAATCTCACTACTTCAGGTATTGGACAAAAAAAATGAACTGTCAACATTGAAATTGTCACAAGACTAAGATAGGTGCGTAGCTAGTGCTCCCCCATAACCTTACAAGCATCGCAAACTGTAATCTCCACATTGGTATATGATTGTTTAGGGTGAAAACCAAAGGGCCTTCCATGTCACTTCTTCCCTTCTAAGATTTCAAAATTTTTAGACCCATTGCTCCTTGTACTTTTCCTGGGGCCATTCCTTTTCAAGGACTTTAGAGATAGGACTAAAACTAGGCTAGAAATTATATGATATTCTTTTCTCTTTAAGGTAAAAGTGGCTAACAAGCCAAATGAAAAGAAATGGTGCACATGTAATGAAGCAACCTATACTTATTTTCTTGCAAAAGCTGAGAGCTTGAATAGTTTCAGCAATGATGATGGGTGCAAATTAATGTTGCAGTATAATCAGGAAAAGAGATCTACTACCATTGCTTCAACATAGCCTAGTGTTTTTGGAAATATGATCAAACCATATATTGCCAAAGCATAGATTTTTGGATTTTTCAGATGTCAATGGCATTCGCCATTGCTGCCTTTAAACTGGTCCATAAGTTGTACTCACTGTTACCTTTTGTCTTGATATGACTCTAGATCTAGGACCCCATTGCCTCAAAATTTGAGCCAATCTTTTCTTTAAGTTTAGAGGTTTGTAAAGCTTAGTATATTCTTTCAATCTTGGCTCTCTTAATATTGAGTAACACGATATATTCATCAATTATGGGGACCAAATTTTCATGATTAAAAGTGAAGCATCGATATGTTGGGTTCTAAAACTGTGACACTGCTCATAACAAGCTAGCATCCAAATGGACCTAGAGTAAGATGCTTATGTCTTTGTATCTCTTCATGAATGATTTCCTCTCTGTATTATTCTAACTGGCCCATATATGCTTCAAATCTTGCCAATCATTTTGGCAGTACATATGTTGACCCTTTCATGCATTGCTGAGATATACCCTAGGCCTAAAAACATCCTTATCTAACATTATCGATGCTTCGACCATGCTTGGACTTCTTTAAAAGACTTTAGAATAGAAGTGGATTGTTGCTCCATTACAAAACCCCTTACTGAACATTGAACCATTAACTGATTGTCCTATGATGATAATGATTATGATTAAATGATGCATACATCAAACAAAAACAAAAGGGGAACGAGTTAGTAACCACATGAAACAATAAGCGTAAGAATAAGGGAATAAAAGAAATTCCATAAAAATTCATCACAAAAATTACCCAATAATAAGTGATATAGTGCTTAGGGTGAAGACAATAATTGTGATAGCAAACAGATAGGATAATCGCGTGTTTGAGTAAAAACTGCCCTTAATAAGGTAACATGATACCTCGCGAGGACAAAATTGACCAATTGAGTGGCAATGTTCATTCATCACCACTATGGTAGGTACACATAAAGCCATCATTTAGAGAGTATGATTGCTTGTTTAGGTTAAATATAACTCTTTTAAGATGATACAAGGCATTTAGGTAGCTTGTTTAGGTTAAATATAACTCTTTTAAGATGATACAAGATATTTTAGGATATGACATTTATGTGTCATCACCTATTTATTGTTAAAAGTTAGCCATAGGACAAATGGCATACCCTAAAAATGATAATGAAATAAAATAACAAATATAGGCGACAATATCCATCCATCACCGCCTATGTAACCATAGTATATAAGAGTAAAGGTAAAAAGTGTTTCCTCGAGTGACCCCATTTTTTAGGTTATTCTAGCAGCACTCTGGTATGGTTTGATATGGTTTGGCTTATAGGGTTCAGTATACTGATTTAAGTCAATGCCTAAATTTGTATTCGAATCGCTTCTTTGTCTGATAAGAATAGTAGGGGCACCTCAATCCCAAGCCTATCACTGGTTTGGCGAAGCGGGTTTGATCTAGTTGATGTATTTCCCTATGTAAATATAAAGGGGTACTCATGAGAGACATAGGTAATTTACACCCCAGAAGGTCTTGCCATGCCTATGCAGAGGGTTACTCACGAAGGCGGATAGCTCACTTCCTTTTAATAATTAGGATACTAACCTCACCATGGAGTTTGGTGGGATTCTAGTTTAAATGCATGTGCATGGTATGTGTCAAAGAAACAATCAAACCTTTTGTTTTGCCACTATATTACCATATTTATTCAAGTTGATAGGTTTTTGGGAATAGAGTAGTCCTTAATGATCATAGGACAAAAATCAAAAAAAATAAAAGGTTAGAAGATAAAGATAAAAGGGGATTATATCTAAATAATGTCAGAAGCCAAAAAAACCAAGAATCGAGTGGGGCACAGCTAGTCATAGGCCTAACTCTCTTATTGACTTCCTGGTGGAGTCGCTAAGCTGTTGCCATGCACCCCTTTATCTTAAGACAATCCAAAGTGAGTGCACACGACTTTAAAGATATATGGTGTTGAGGTTAAGCCTTCAAGTTATCCCTTGATTAAGATTTGAATTAGGTGTATTGATATGAAAGGGAGATAAAAATGTCGAGTGAATTGCTCATCCAACTAGTATCAAAAGGCTACCATAAAGTGGCTATAAATTTAGAGTTACCACCAATCATTTTAGACTAGGCATGATCAGATGCCTATTGAAAATAATATTCTGAGTTACAAAACTTGAAATATCAATTTTAAGGTCTATGAAGTCTAAAGATTCATCAGTTGGGTTCGAGAGTTGGTTGTGCATAGAGAAGGATTAGCAACCCCATAACTCCCTAAATCAGTAACCACTAACTATATGTCACTTTGGCTTTGATTTAATCTGTTTCACTTTATCATTATTTCAATATAATCCCTTTTAATCATGGTCTTTTGTGAAAACTGTATATTCAGGTTTTGTTTTCAAAATTTATATCACCTATGTGCCCTAGAGTTGGAAAACACAAAGATTTTTTATGAAAAGAATTTTTGGATTAAATTTTGAAAATTTGAATGTTCCGTGATAGGCATTGGAGAGTTACCAATCTGGAACATTACCTTGAAATTTTTTAAAACAATTTTAAAATATGACTGCACAATGGTCACTACAAAAAAGAAGCGTGTTAGTAATATAAAAAGAATCTAAGCATATCACATACGAACAATCTTGCTCAAAACATAAAGAGAAGAAAGAACGATTAAGATGTATCCCATGACTGTCATCGATTATATATGAATAATCGGATGACAACTTTGAGACATGTTTGGATTTAACAGTAACTTAAGGAAATAAAAAAAGTGCTTTGATTAAATGACTCGAGATATTCGGGAGAGAGAATTTGAATTTCTGGTGAATAAGGGGTCAGAGTCTCTCCTCAAAAATAGAGATTAAGGTATCCCCAACGGTGATGGTTTTGGACGCGTTCAAAAGAATGTTCTAGTTGAAAGCCTTTTTAGGAAGTTTCGGGAAAAAGAAAATTCAGACTTTATGTAAAGAGCGAGGTTAGAGTATTCCTTTAAAAATTGGGGTTCAAGTATCCCTAAAGGTGAAGATTTATATATGTTAAAAAACAATTTTAATTAGCAATGTCGAAAATGTCCGAGAGAGAGAAAATTTAAGTTTTGAATGAAAAAGTAATGTTAGAGTATCCCCTCGAAAAGTGGGGCAAAGTATCTCCAAAAATGAAAATTTTAAAATTTATGGAGAAAAAGAATATTTTGGATAAAAGGTATTTTGAAAATAGAACCCGAGATTTTGAATAAAATTATTTTTTAAGCCTTTATCTAAGCCTAAACGACTTGTGTTATATTACGCAACCCCACGAGGAGTCTATTAGGTACACTTTAAGAAGTTCGAACATCTTAATAAATGTGGTTTAGGAAGTTGGGTCGATTTTAAATGCAAAAATAAGGGACAGCATTGTGTTGTCTCCCTTCTTGAATTTATTTCAAGCAAATTCGAAGGTGTTAGAAATCTAGTGAGCTACCATTAAAAAGGTGATTCGATAAGGTTTAATATAAAAGTATTTCAAAAATCCTAGAAATCGGTTTCTAGATAGTTATAATTTTTAAAATTAGGTTTATTTTGGCACTGATAGCCTGTGCAAGGTAGACTTTGAAAAATCATTTCAGACTTATTTGGTATCATTAAATTACTAATGATACCTTTCCAAAATATGAATTTCATGAACTTTTTAGGAAAAATATTTGGAAAATTCAAAAAATCATCTTGTCAGCCAAACATGCCTAATGCAGTTTTCTAGTTCTAGGGATTCCAAATAGCTAAGGTTTTAAAAATCATAACTCAATCCTCTAGAATGAATCAGATGCAACTAAGACACCATTAGAAAGGTAACTTAATGTCCTTCATGAAAAAATATTAGAAAATGGGTGACATGGGCATTGTGAATTCATTCCACAATCCCAAAGTAGTTTGGGATGATGAAACAAGATGTTGACCCTACCACAAATGAGGATGTTAGACTCAAGATCAAGGCTTAATATTTTATCAAATAAAATGATCATTTTCTAAGAAAATAGTGCTTGGGAGTTTATTCAACCATGAAACCAGACCTAAAAGGTTTGATTTATCCCCCAGATTGGAGGACCAATTTAGTGAAAACATTAAATCCAAGCTAGTCTCCATCTATTAGAGGTCGTATAGATTTAACTTGGGGCTTTTGAAAATCAGATTTTGCAATAAACTAGTAAGCACTTTGACACACAATTATGAATGAAATGCAACATGTACAATAGTGAACATAGATGGGACATTCAAATAAACAAAATTATATTTTGATAATGGAAGAGGTGGAAAAAATGTAAGATGATGACAAATAAGATGCATGGGAATGTTAGCCTTATAAATGACATCTAGAACCAAACATGTATAATGGTATGAACATGTTTAACCTAAAGAAAGCATGTTGGAATTTTTAGGAAGGCATTTTTGTTTCATGAAACCTACTAAGATGTAAGAAAATTCATGAATATGCTCAAGACATGTTAGGATGAACACTCGAATATGAGATGAATATGTAAAGGTGAAAGATACATGGTAAGAAATGCATAAATAGAGACTATTGTGATGGTGAAAATAAAAGCATGGCATATTTGACCATCCAAATAACATCAAGGCATCAAGGGGATCATTAAGCCTAAGACCACCATAACCAAGACCACAATAATGCATGAAAATCTTGAAAGGGTCATGGTAACATAGAGAGGCCACTAAGATGATGAGAATCTTGAAAAATCAAAGAATAAGTCTAGTAAAAGGGAAAAAATATACCAAAAGTTTCAAGGTTTAGCCTTTTTCTCTAAGCAGCAACTTTGCTCTCACCTTCTTCGTTCTTTTTTATCTTGACCAGCAAGAAAGTGATGAAAAGAAGGAGCTTTTTAGTTATGGTGTTGATGAAGGGGGTTTTGAGATAAAGGGTTAGTGGAATAGAGGATTTTAAAGGGTTTTTTAGTGGTGGTTTTGAGGAGCTATAAGAATGGAGAAATGCCATAAAATGTCCCTTATCATTGGCAATTTGGGCCTTAAAAATTTGTCTAAATCTAATCACAAGCCCAAAGTTGAGGCATGCTATGAATTTTGATGATGTTTGATGCAAGAAACATGTTTGAATCATATTTTCAAATCAAAGGTGCAAAGGCTAAAAAATGGCTTGAACTAAGCAAAAATGCCTTGGTATATTAATACAAACATTTTGTGTTGATGCATGAGGTAATTCTTGACCATAAGTATCGATACCAAGAGCCAAAAAGGTTTTTAGTCTTGAGACCTAGAGTTATGTATCGATACTTCATGGGCTTGTATCGATACTCTTGCTTGAGTATTGATACATTTGGCCAAAAATCATAATTTTAGCTACTACCAAGGTCTATATCGATACAAACATGCTAAGTATCGATACCATTCATTAGATTTTGATACAAGCCGTCTTGTATCAATATTACATGTGAAAATTTGAATTTTTAGGGTGTAAGAGCCTGGTATCAATACATATGAACCAATATGACATGCATGTACCTATGGCTCTCTAAATTACTTCTTTTTAGTCAAAAATAATGGGAAATTAACTTGTGCTTCTAAGGATGCTCAAAATAATTGCCTATGATGCCCTCGATGATGGCCAGGATAAAAAAGGGTGTCTATAATGATGAACGAGCATCGTCGCTCATAATATGATTACTTTTTTTTGCCTTGCAAGTCATATGTACAACCTTAGCTATATGGTGTAAATGCGCAGGTCAGGTGATGATGTTGGTATATCCTTATCACTAGCAAGAAGGCCTTTTCATTTGTCCCAATAAGCATCATAAGACCCTCATAGGTTTGCTTAGGGTAAAAATTTTTCTTGCATAAATTCTCAATTTCTTATGGATAATGATGAATGAGCATTGTGCCTTCCATGATAAGATTGATCATTTTTCCTTAAGACACCATAATACTTTAATTTTAATTTATTTTTAGGGAATCTTTTTAATGATAAGCCTTTTTTATATATTTCTTTGTATCACTCATTACAAACTTTTCTTTGATAGTACATTAATTTCATCCTTGCAAGGCAACATGAAGGTTTTCTTAGATTTAAGAGTTCTCTAAAAGAATTTTCTCTCTCAAATCAGAAATATTAGGACAATCAAACATCACTGACTAGAAAGATGAATTTTTAGCATAACTAGAAAAGATGGAGTCAAATCATTATGAAACACAAGAAAGATTAATGAAATGGTAAGAGGAGATGCAAGCATAATTTTTTTTAAATTGGTGAAAATAATAACCATTAGAGGAAAAGAGTTTGAAAATATAAATCCAGGAAATTAAAGGAATAACCCTAATACTACTGTTGGCTCATACCAACCATCAGTGGAAATAATGACCATTAAAGGAAAAAAGTTTGAAAATATGAATTTAGGAAATTAATGGAATCACCTTAATACTAGTACTGGCTCATCTGAGGCAAAAAGGCAACCCTTATTTTGAAAACATTATCTCTGAAGCAACATCATTTTGTGAAACATATGTATTAAGTGTTTAATAAGATAAGGATGTTTCCATAAAGCAAATATTTTCAAAATTTTGATGATGAAAGTCTCACGAATACTAATGATCAATATTGAAAACAAGTTTGTACCCTTGCATTTATTTCCCTTTAAGTAAAACCATAATCATTTTAAGACCGAATACTTAAAGGAAGTAACTATAATGTTCTCAAATCATGATTCTCTAAGTAAAAAGCAAAACAAGAGAACCACTAGTATCACTTATGGGAATTCTTGAAAATTTTGAAGAAGTTTAAGGACACCCAATGTCCTTAAGTACCTTAGGTTATTAACTCTCAGTTGTAGAGAATAATTTGAAAATGAAATCCATCTTCTTTCCAACTTGACTTTGTGATTCTAAAACTTTCACAACCAATCTTGGTGCTTGTTGAAGAGAATTAAAGAAACATCAAATTGGTCTGATTTTTAAAAAATTTTATACTTTATACGACCTAATCCGTTCATGCCTAGGAAAATGGGGCATTAATCCTATCCACCTTGAAATTTTTTGGGTCAAACAAAATTTTTTAAGCTCTTCAACCCATCTTAAGGAAAACCTAGATTATCATTTGAGAAACTTTTACACAAGATCATTCATCTTTAAGAGACTTAAATATCACATGTTTTTAGGCTGGAGGTTTTGAATAAAATACATTTTGTTAAAATTGTTTTGGGAAACTTAAAAAAGAGTCATAAAAGAAATAAGGATTTCTCAAACTAAAGGGCTCCAAATTAGAATGAGACTTAACCCATTTAGAAGGAGAAAGTGAAACAACAATTTGACATTGAAAAAAAAGTCTTCGATAGTGATACTCAAAGCATTCAAAAAATAGTCTTCAATGGTGATATTCAAAGCATTTAAAAGAGTTTTTAAAGTCTTCAATAGTGATATTTGAAGCATTCAAAAAACAAGTCTTCGATGGCGATATTCAAAGCATTAAAAAATAAGTCTTCGATCGTGAAATTCAAAGCATTTAAAAAAGTTTTCAAAGTCTTCGATGGTGATATTTGAAGCATTCAAAAAAAAGTTTTTCGATGGTGATATTTGAAGCATTAAAAAAAACCAAGCCTTCAATGGTGAAATTCAAAGCATTTAATAGAGTTTCCAAAGTTTTCGATGGTGATATTCAAACCACTTAAAACTTTTTATCTCAAGCAAGTCTTCAATGGTGATATTCAAAGCATTCAAAAAAAATAAGCCTTTGATGGTGAAATTTAAAGCATTTAAAAGAGTTTTCAAAGTCTTCAATGAGATACACAAAGCATTTAAACAATTTTATCTTAAAAAAGTCTTCAATGGTGATATTTGAAACATTTAAAAGTTTTTATCTACAAAAAGGCTTTAATGGTGATATGTAAAAAAAAAAAGTCTTTGATAATGATACTCGAAGCATTTAAAAGTTTTTATCTTAAAAAAGGCTTTGATGGTGATATGTGAAGTGTTCAAAATTTTTCAAAGTCTGTGATTGTGAAATTCGAAGCATTTCTATAGTTTTGGTTTCAAAACAAATCTTTGGTGGTGAAATTCAAGGCATTTTAAAAAGTTTTCAAAGTCTTTGATGGTGAAATTCGAAGCATTCAAAAGTTTTCAAAGTCTTCAATGGTGAAATTTGAAGTATTTCAAAAGTTTTTGGTTTCAAAGTGTGTTTTTGGTGGTGAAATACAAAGCATTTTAAAAAGTTATTAAAATTTTTGGTGGCATATCCATGGCTTATTGTGATAGCAACAGGAATAATTTTCAAAGATTCTGATGTCATATCCAAATCTACTTGTTGTGGTTATTGAACTTGTGTTCTTTTTGTAGGTCAAAATATAGAAGATTCCCTAGAAGGAAAAGCAAAGTACAAGCTCTTAGGGATGTTGACCCAAGGAAATTCCAAAAGCTGGTGGATGCCTATCAAAAACAATTAGTCTAAGGGTCATTATCCTCATGGTTGTATGCTAATCAAAGGTAGTTTCATTGTAACTTTAAAATTATGTACCTTTTTTTCCAAAAAACTATGAATTTTGAAACAATTTTTTATTAATAACTAGTGTCTGTCATGGACTATTTTTAATATATAAGATACTGACAATATTTTAAAAAAATTTCTTTAATAGATGATCACCATCAAGTTGAACTCCCTTAGAAAGGTCTTTCACATCAATTTATATGATTGTCCTCGACATTTAACCATAGACCTTTCACACCTAAATGTTCATTTTTGGGTTCTTTGAAGGTCGAATAAACAAGTTATGCTCCCTAAAGATCGAAATGCTAATAGTTCAAAATGTGTTAAAAAATGATAGTAATCCTAACATCTCCTTTATTCGAATAATCTTTTGCCATAACTTCCATTACACTCTTCTAAATACTTGATTTAGGAAGAATGAAAACAAATATAGGCCAAAAACACCTTGTCCTCTGAGATAGGACCCTTTCAATCAATGCCTAATAAATAAGATTTGAGATTTGAGATTTTCCCATGTTAATTTAATTTCTTTCTGAAAGGCTCAACCAAAACCAAGACTCAGTGGTGGCTACGAAGCTGAAAATATTGAGGGGTATACTTTAAGCCTTAAAAAAAATTTGAAAAATTAAGTGCAACATCATGTTGTTAAGGTACTCAAAATGATTCTAAAAACAAAACTATCTTTTTTTTCTAGCAAAAAGCTTGATAAGTCAAATGGTTTTGTTTAAAATGAAAAATTGCCATCTTTCTCTATCCTTTCATAAATATAAAAAATTATTCCCTTTGCAATCCCCTTTGAGCTTGATATTTATTCTTTGTTAAAACCATAATCAAGGATCACCCTCTACACTAGGGGCAAGTGAAGCAAAGCTTCAAGATTAGAGGGATTCTAAAGTTACAAGAAGAGCAAATCTATCATCATAAGGCAAATTTTGAAAACGATTAAAGTTTAAATTTCAAATTTCAAATTCTTTCAAAGTAAAGAGTGAAAAAGTTTAAATCTTAAAATCTTTTCAAAACAAAAAATGAAACAGTCAAAATCTCAAGTTCCTTCAAAGTGAAGAATGATAAAAAAACATGATAAAGAAAGAAATAGAAAGAAGAAGAGAAAAATGAAGATGTATTTTGTCTTAGAAGATGTCAGATAGGAATTCTTTCTAAAAAAAATGATCCTTCATTCAATCACCCTTAAACACTTGATTCGAGTCTATTTGTCCTTTTCTTTCTAAATCATAAGCCATGGCCTATGTTACATACCTACAAAAATCCATTTCAATCAATCATAGCTATTTGGACCATTAAGCTATTTTTGGGAATCTTTTTAAAATTTTTTTTTGGATGGTGTTGAGTCCTCAAGAATATGATGGGGCAATAAAAAAGAACAAAAAAAGAAGAAAGAAAAACAATATAAAACAAATAAAATTCTAGGGTGAAAACCTAAAAAGGGTAGTCTAGAACAAACTTAAAGGCTTTGGAATTGATCTTAACCGACAAAAGGTAGCCACTAAATGCAATGAACTTTTCCTTCGTAATTTAGAAATGATCTTAAACTTCTGAAAATTTCATGCATCAGTAAAAGGTTGAGTTAAATCCTTAATATATGTTTGATTCAAGATAACCTTTCAAAACTTTCATGTCCAACCTTATGAATTTATATTTCCCAAAAGCCTTCTATATTAACCCCTTGAGACTTAGTGTTTACTAGCATTAGTTTAACATCTATTGAACTATTTGTATTTAAAGATAGAAAGGATGTTATAACTTGATTGTTTGCCTTTCAAGGAATTCCCATGAAAGGAATATTCACCTGAACTTGTCTTGATAAAAGTTGACCTAGTTATACTAATTTCTTCAAGATAAATTTTTGCAATATTGTCCTATTTATGCCTCTAAATTCATTTCCTCAATCCATTCAAAAATGTCCCAAATGATTATTATTTATAACAAGAAAGCATAAACATCAAAAGATGAAAATAGCAAGACTATTATCCTTGATGTTGGAAACTTTATGATTGAACTCATCCTAAAACTTCCATAGCTTTTGATCAAATGAATCCTTTTCCAGGATAGAATGAAAAGGTGATCTTATTCTTAAAATTTTGATAAACTTTGATACTTATCATTTTTTAATAGAAGTATTTGAATATGCCTTGAGCAATGAAAACATGGACTCTTATTCAATTGCATAAAGTTGTATCTTTCAATTAATAAACATTAATTTGATATTTAATGACTTTTTAAGAAAAAATGAAAAATTCCCAGATTCCTAAAGTCAAGGTCAGAAGAATGATTTCAATGGGCACACATAAAATTGCCTTTTAACAATTTAAACCTTTATCAGCAAGCTATGAAAAAGAAAAAAATTACAATATTAAGGTTCAGATTGATGAGACCTCACTAGCGTTGACCTTTATGATATTTCAAATTCAAATGTCCTCTTCATTCAATCATGTGAAAGGTAGTGAAGTAGGATTTAAGTTTATTAGCTTCACTTGGTTAAAAACCAGTGGAGTAAGATGTCTTCTTCATTCCACCCTATATAAGGTAGGTGAAGTAGGATTTAAGTTTATGAGCTTCACATAGTTAAAAACCAGTGGAGCAACATGCCCTCTTCATTTGATCTTATAAAATGTAGGTGAAGTAGGATTTAAGTTTGTTAGCTTTACTTGGTTAAAAATTGGTGGAGTAATATGTCTTCTTTATTTGATCTTGCAAAAGGTAGGTGATGTAGGGTTTAAGTTTGTTAGCTTCACTTTGTTAAAAACTAATAGAGTAAGATGTCTTCTCCATTTGATCCTATGTAAGGTAAGTGAAATAGGATTTAAGTTTATGAGCTTCACTTAGTTAAAAACTGATGGAGTAATATGTCCTCTTCATTAAATCTTGTGAAAAGTAGGTGAAGTAGGATTTAAGTTTGCTAGCTTCACTTAGTTAAAAATCGATATAGTAATATGCCTTCTTTATTTAATCCTATGGAAAATAGGTGAAATTGAATTTAAGTTTGTCCACTTCACTTAGTTAAAAACTAGTGGAGCAAGATATCTTCTTCATTCGATCTTATGAAAGGTAAGTGAAATAGGATTTAAGTTTGCCAACTTCACTTGATTAAAAACTAGTAAAGTAAAATGTCTTCTTCATCTGATCTTGTGAAAGATAGGTGAAGTAGGATTTAACTCAACTTTATTTGATCATGTGAAATGTAAGCATAGTTTTTATTTATCAGCTTCACTTGGTTAAAAAATTAGTGGAGTAATATTTCATTTTCATTCGATCCTGTGAAAAGTAGTTGTCGCCACATGCCTGACCTTTAAAACTTCAGACGATCCGAAAGGCATGGCGTGCTCGACTTAAAAATAAATTATGGTTGATTATATTGAGCCTTTGAGCTATCCCTTGATTAGGATTTGAAATAGGTGTGATGATATAAAGGGGATAGGGACTGTCAAATGAGTCGCTCATCCAACTGGACATGGATGGCCACCACGAAGTGGCAATAAACTTAGAGTTGCCACCAAGCATTTTAGGCTAGGCAAGATCAGATGCCTATTGAAACAATATTACAAGTTATGAAACTTGAAACACTAATTTCAAGGTCTACGAAGTCCAAAGATTCGTTGGTTGGGCTGAGGAGTTGAATATGCGTAGGGAAGGACTAGCATCCCTACGACACCCAAAATCGGTACCTACTCACTACATCTCACTTTGGCCTCGATTAAATCGATTCCATTTGGTCTCTATTTAGATATAATCCTCTTTAAAGCATGAAGTTTTGAAAAATGTAAATCCAAGGGTTCTTTTATTAAGGAAAATTAGATCACTTATGCGCCTCAGAGGTGTGAGGAACATAGGGATTTTTTTATGAAAACGCTGTCCGGATTGGATTTTAAAATTTAGATATTTTGTATTAGGTATTGGAGAGATACCAACACGAAACATCACCTTGTAAATTTTATTGGAAAATGAATTTTAAACATGAATGCACAATAACAGTACAAAAGGAAATAAGTTATTAAGGCGAAAAATGAGAAATACAATAATATCATAAACAAGAAATCACGAACAAAAGAACATAAAAAATGAAAAGGCAATCGAAATGTATCTCATAACTGCCTTCAATTATTGAAGAATAACCGAGATGATAATTTTAAAGATCGATCTAGATTCGGTGGTCATTTGAAGAACAAAGATAATTTTTCCCAAAACAATTTAAGGCATCTGGAAGAGAAAAAATTTTAAGTTTTAAGGTAAAAGTGGGGTTGGAGTATCCCCTCGGAGAAGTGGTTTTGAGGTGTCCCCTAATAGAGTTATGAAAATAGTTAGGAATAAAGAAAAAATTTTATTATTTTTTTCAAAAATAGGATTAGAGTATCTCCTCGATGTAGTGGGTTTGGAGTATTCCCAAAGTTAGGAGAACATTTAAGAACAACGAGAAAATTTAAACCTTGATTAAAAAAGAGGTTGGAGTATCCCCTTTGAATAGTGGAGTTAGAGTATTTCTACTAGCAAAATTTTAATATGAAATCCTAATATTTGTATCTTAATCTTGATCCAAGTCAAAAGGCGTTGATGTTATGAGAGAGACTAAACTGGTGCATTTCGAGACATTCGAACATCTGGATAAAAGGATATTTAAAAATTAAGTTGAAAACAGGGGCAACATCGTGTTTTCTCCATTTTTGAATTTTTTTTAGTTGCATCCAAAGACTTCAGAGGTAAATAGG
>JBBYHL010410110.1:0-20966 GCA_038381835.1 Adansonia madagascariensis
GTTTGTTGTCTTCCCTTTGTCAAAATGCATGTTTGATGGCTATCAAAAACTGATTTTCAAAACCTCCCCAAGCCAAGTATGTTAACCTTAACTAATGAGGATTAGCATGGATTTAGCATTTTCCTCGAAGTTAGCAAAATATCTTGGGAAAAATTAAGTTTTCCAGATCCAAAATCTTGGTTAAACAAACTCAAATCTTCTGATTTTGCAATGAAAATGACCTTGCACTTGTTCCTTAAATGTTTGTGCTTTATTTTTGAGTCAATCCTTGAGTGGTATGATCAATGGGCTGTTTCATCATCCCAAATTACTTCAAGGCTGTGCAAATGAGTTCTTGATGCTCATGTCACTCTTTACCTTCAGTCACAGACGTTCGAATGTCAATGACTCAGGTTTGGACCCGAAAACATAAAGAAAATAAGAAATATCGCCTGCTTTGCTTTGCCCTCTACTAGCAGCATAACTGTTGCAAATTGAAAAATCACTTTAAAATCTTAAATGATTTTTTTCATCATTTTTTTTATATTTTCCTCTTAAAGTGTGTCAAATTATCTTTAAAACAATATCTTATTCACCCCCGAGTCATTTCAAATAAGAGAGTTATGATTTTTCAAATCTAAACTATCTGGAACCTCTAGAATCCGAACATGTATTCTGGTTAGGTTGTTCAGACCCACTAAATGATTTTTCCAAATTTTTCAAACATTTTTCTAAAAGATTCATGAAATTTCTTTTTTAATAAAGGTATCGATTGCAATTTTTTGATACCAAATAAGTCTGCAATGATTTTTCAAAATTTGACACACCTTGTCCCTCATATGCTCTACTAGCAGCACAATTAATCCAAACTTGAAATTTATTTCCCAGGAAAGTGACTTTTTAGGATATTAGGAACACTTTTAGATTGACCTTCATCGAGTTACCTTTCTAACTATGTTTTGTCCACCCTCTAAAGCCTTCAAACCAATTTAGAATAAATTCAAGAAGCGGGATAGTGCGATGTTGTCCCCTGTTTTTAGTTATGGTCAAAATTGAGTTGTTTTCCTAAGCTTCATCTCGAGACATTTAAATGCCACCATAGCACCCCGATCAGCCTCAAGAACATGTTTTTACCTCCCATAGGCTCGTATCAAGGCACAAACATAATTTACATCTTTACCATCCTCATTCACAATAATTGTTTTTGTCAAAAATTGTCAAAACATTCACACATTTCCTAAATCACAAAGTTTTGCCAACTTAAGTTTTCCAACTGGACTTCTCTAAAGAGCGTCAAACATGTCACTTTTGGGGATACTCCAACCCTAACCTTCCGAGAGGATACTCTAACCTCGCTTTTTCAAAATTATCAAGATTGAAAAATTTTCCTTTGTCAAAATTATTTGTCATCCATGGGTATACTCCAACCCTGTCTTTGACTATGATTAAATTTTTCTCTTTCTCAAACTTTCATGACTGTGTAAAACAAACCTCATTCAATCAAGAAACCTAGATGCATCTTGAAAATTATCGATTCGGTTATTCCTAGATAATCGATGCCAATTGTGAGATAAATTCCAATAGTCTATCCCTTTTCTTTATTGTTGCATTGAATGATCCATGTTACGTTACTTCATTTATTGCTTTACAAACATGATTTCTTTGTGATGATTATTTGCATTCATGT
This sequence comes from Adansonia madagascariensis, assembly GCA_038381835.1. NCBI lineage: Eukaryota > Viridiplantae > Streptophyta > Magnoliopsida > Malvales > Malvaceae > Adansonia > Adansonia madagascariensis. The sequence continues at coordinate 1,667 of JBBYHL010410110.1, forward strand.
TTTCCAATCATTTCAAATGAAACTAAGGGTAATATACCATATGGGTATCTCTCTAGTGCCTAAAGTGAAATATTCCATTTTTCAAAGTAAAATCCAGAGGTCATTTTTATTGAAAATCTCTATATTCCCTATCTCTCTGGGGCGTATATGAGATTAAATCTTTCTCATTAAAATCAGGTTATATCGAAATAATGATGAGTTAAGATCGAAAGAATCAAAACTGAGATAAGACATAGCTAGTAAGGTACTGATTTTGGGCATCGTAAAGAGGTTTCTACCTCATCATGCGTAACCAACTCCAGAACCCAAATGATAAATCTTTGTATTACGTAGACCACGGGATCGATGTTTTAAGTTTTGTAACTCAAAACATAGGTTTCAATAGGCATCTGATCATGCCTAGCCTGAAATGATCGGTGGCAACTCCAAGCGTTGGCCATTTTATGGTGGTCATCTGGGACCTATAAGAAGAGCGATTCGTCTTATGGTCCCTTTCATGGTACCACAAGTCGAGAATCTGTACATTCGCGTTCTTATCACATCGCGAAAGAAAAATCTCGGTTAAAAAGACATTTTCAAGTCAGAAAAATATTTTAAGTCATACGCACCTATAGATATGTTGCGACAATTATATTGATGAACATTTATTTGGGAACAAAACAATCCCTATAAGGCATAAGACAAAAATTATGATAGGTAATAGATTAATAGATAAGGATAGAACAAGATTATAGTTAAATAATGACCAAAGATTGAGGGAACTAAGAATCACGATAGTGACACTTTAAATCTATCCCAATGGAGTCACCAAGTTATCACAATATGCCTCGCAAAATCTCATGAAATGGTAAACACACGCGACTCAATATTTAAGAGAAATGATAAAATTCTCAATGAAAAGTGTCCTCTTAACTGAGACTTTTTCTTTTTGACATAATAAGAGTAAGAAATTATGGATTCTCAACTCTTGATCATGGGAGAAGATCATCAAGTGATTGCTTGTCTAACTAGTTTTAGGTGGTCACCATGAAATGGCAAACATTTAGAATCTTCACTGATCATCTTGTTTTGGTGTGATCAAATGCCAATTGAAATCGATATTCAAAAAATTGATTCCAAGTTCTACATGGTCCAAAAATTTGATAGTCGAATGGGGAAGGATTAATACCCCCATGATGCCCTAAATCAGTACCATCTAGCCATGTTTTATATTAATTTTAGTTTTCTAGGTTTTTGACTTGTCATTATTTTTTATATAATCCCCTTTTATGTGTGAATTTGTATAAAGTAATAAATCCATGTTTGAATGAAATTTTAGTCCCATATGTGTCCCTTCAAGATAGGAAACATAGAGATTTTTAACAAAGATGATCTCCAGATTTAACTTTCTAAATATTCCATGTCAAGTACTAGAGGGATACTAACATGAAATATTGCATTTTGTGACTTTTGAAAACAATTTTGAAATATGAATGCAAAATAAAAATTATGAAAAGAAACATGTTAGTAAGGCAAAGGAAAAAATAAGATAATATTACATAAAATAAATCATATAAAAAAAAGAGAAAGGTCAATTGGGATGTATCTTGTAATTGTCATCAATTATTTAGAAATAACCAAGTTAAAAATTTTTGAAATATATCTACACAACACCTTGGGGTGCATACAAGAAGAGTACGGAGAAAATTAGGTGTCTACACAATGCCTTACAGTGCATATAAGAAGTGTACAGATAATATTGCTTTTTGGTCATGACCTAGGTTGATGCGAACAGCATGGTGGCATGTTTAAATGAACTTTGTCTCCATGAAAGTGATACGATGCCTTTTAGGATAAAACTAATATTTAGGTAATGATGTACTTTCAGCATCACCTAAACACTAGTTGGTGTTAAACCATTAGTCAAATAGCATAATAGCCTCACTGAGTGAAGTTAATCCTTAACGAAAGGGTATGAACTAGTAACCTAGGTGATGATGTTTTATCATCCTAGCATAGTTATTGGCAAACATTAAGCCATTGGTTGGATAGATTAGCAACTTACCCCAAGTTAAATTTTTTCCCAATAAGGCTATAGGGGGCCTCGAACGGGATGATAGCTTACATAATCATTTTTTATCACTTAAGGAATAACGAATCTTAGTCATCCGTTAGGTAGCATAAAGGCATGTCCTTGGCAAATTAAGGCATACGATGCCTTTCTTAGTCAAGAAAATGGGATTGTAGGTGACAATATTCATTTCCCATCACCTAAGGAAAAATGGATATTAGTTGTCCATTGGACAACATAATGGCATGCCACATCATAAATTATTAAGGCATAAGATGCCTTATGGGGTATAAAGTACAAACATTGGTTACAATGTTTGTTCATTGTTACCTATGTATAATGATACATAGGAGTGAAAAGTAGAGAGTGTTTCCTTGAGTGTCTTACTCTCTAGATAATTCTGGCAGCATTTTGGTATGGTTTGACATGGTTTAGCCTATGGCTCATATATGGGGTTTAGTTGACTCTTAATTGCTTTCTAAATTATTCCTCTGTACAGTAAGGATAGTTGAGGCATCTTGATCCTAGGTCCATTGCAGGCTTGGTAGAAAAGGTTGGATTTAGGTGGACACATTTCCCTATGCCCAATTGGATAAGTAAATTATCATGAAAGCATAGGTAAGTTATATCTTGGGAGATATTGCTAGCCCTATCAGAAAGTTGACATCATAGGGGTGATTAGCTTATTACTCCTAATACTGGGTTTTATTCTCTTTCCATGAGTAAGCCAAGAACCTATAAAAATACAAGTGAGCAGTATGCGTTAGAGAAACAATAAACCTTCTTACTCTTTTTTACTTTTCCAAAAAATCAATATTTACTTTTTGAAAATGGAAACCTCTAAAAATCATAAGAAAAACAAACACAAGCAAAAAATTAACATATAAAGGTTAAGTAGAAAATAATGTAAAAAAAAAGAGGAAGAAGAATATAGCTAAATAACAACAAAAAACTAAGGAAAACTAAGGACTAGATAAGATATGGCTAGTTATAGGCATGACTCTCTAACTATTCCTTAACAGAATCAGCAAGTTGTCATAATGTCCTTCTTTTTGAAAGAATACACTAGACTCCTTAGTGGAATTTTTGATATGGTATGGGTAGGAAAGTAGTGTTTCTTGCCTTAAGATTGAGGAAAATCGTCGAATAAATTGCTCATTGACCTAATAATTAATGACCACCGTAAAGTTATTGTAAACTTTAAGTCACCACTAATCATTTAGCCTAGGTATGATTGGACACCTATTAAAACTAGTGCTTCGAGTTGTTAAAACTCAAAGGTTTAATTTTAAGGTCTTCAAATACTAGAGTTCAGTAAATGAATCAGGAGTTGATTATGCATGAGAAAGGGTTAGCACCCTCATAACACCCTAAATCAATATAATCTATCATAGGTTATCTCGATTTTAGTTTTCTCAGTTTTACTTTATCTTTTTTTTGTATAATTCATTTTTATTGCTTAAATGAATTGTTGAAAAATGATAAACTTGGGTTTGTAAGTAAATTTTAGAGCTCTCTATGTCCTAAACCGGTGAAAAAAGGTGAGACATAGAGATTTTTCTAGAATGATCTCTAGATTTAGTTTTTGAAAAGGGTACTTCGTATTAAGTACCTGAAGGCCCTAACATAAAGAATTACCTTATTAATTTTTTTTAAAAAGATATAATTTGAAAAAAATAAACATAAAATTGTCACCAAAGAAGGAAAAATGTTAGTAAGACGTAAAATCGTAATAATATGGTGTAAAAATAATACAAACAAAAACATTAAAGGGAAGGTCAGTTGTGATGTAGCTCATAGTTGTCATCGATTATCTAGAAGTAGCTGATTAGGAACTTAAAGATGTGCTTAGACTCAAAGATTAATTAGAGCATGAAAATCGATATTTGATTGAAAAATTAGGGAAAACTTAGGCAAAATAAGCTATTGTTTTTGCTAAAATTTTCAAAAAAAAGGATTAAAAAAACCAATATTGGTGAAAAAATTGGTAATTTTGGGAAATGAAGTATTTTTGGATATACTTAAAGAAAAAGATGATTTTTAGCTTAAAATCAAAGAATTAAGAAAAATGGCTAAATTAATTTTTTTAGGAATGATTAGGCTTGATTTGTGCCTCGTGGTACCGTACATGACTCAAGTGTTTATTTAGATACTAATCGAGTTCATCTTGAAGCATTCGAATGCTTCGAGAAATGGTCTAGGATAATTGTTTAAATATGCCTAAAGCCAAAACAAGGGACAACTATGTGCTATTTGACTTCTTAATTTTATTTCGTGTTCATCTATATGTTTTAAGGGAAAACCAAGGCACCATTGGAAAGGTAACTTGATAACCTTTAACAGAAAAATATTCAAAAAGTCCCAAAAAATTGTTTTCTAGGAGAAAATGCTTTTTAAAGTAGGATTCAATTTAGCATAAGAAATAGGTATAAGGGAATAAATGCAACAATCTTTGAAAAATTAAGCTAAACTTGTTCAAACTCGGCAAGTCACAAACAATACCTTGTTGGAAAGGGAATTTTATTGAATTTTTGGGAAAATTTTCTAAAAATTCAATAAAAATCGTTTAATGGTTAAAAATTGGAGTGTAATGTAGTCTTATTGTTAGTCTTAAGTGTTTCAAATAGCATGTGATCGAAAAATCATAACTTCCTCATTTGAGCTTTTCTGGGGGCAAACTTGAGCTTGTTGGAAAGGTAACTTGAAGGAAAAATATCATAGAAATTCATGAAAATCTTTTGTGGCTTGAAAATAATTTTTCCAATTAGGTGAAATTGCTTCTAGTAGTTGAATCTTACTACTTTTTAACTTTTAATTTTCCTAAGCACGAATTAAGCTTTGAACATGTGAAATGTCTGATCCTAATGGTCCATGCTAGTGGTTTCTTGAGTACATTCTCAGCCATGGGGCTAGTAGAGTTCCAAAATGACCTATTAACCATGGCATTTTGTTTAACAACACAAAGCTCTCAGCAAAGTATTAAATCAAACTAGTTGACAACTAATTATTTTTAGGGCTAAAATTTAGATTTTTATTTAGCCTTATTTGGCCTTGAATCCGAACATAGCTAGCTTGATTTTACACTAAGATTAAAGCATCAACTTGTTAAAAATAATAGATTAAGATTTTTATTTAGCCTTATTTGACCTTTGAATCCCATTATTTGTTAGTCTACATTAGAGGATTATTTTCCAAAGCACCACAGGCACACAATAAGTCACATTTCAACAATCCCATGATGAACTAAATAATATGTCAATAGCATTCAACAACAAAGGCATGAAAAAGCTTTCATTATATGACATTTAAACAAACATCAAATGTTCAAAATGCAAACAAATGCCTAGATGACATATGAATAGTCAAAATAAACCTGCATTATTGTAGATCATGTCATGGAATGGAATGAAATATATTCATCCAAACACAATAAGCATAAGATAGTCAAAAATTAATGAGAAAGGTTAGAGGTATGTAGCACGTATGGAAGAAAATCATGGAATGGAATAGATGAAAACCATCCCAACACAATAAAGCTTGTATCGATACCATGAGCCAAAAAAGTTTCCAATCTCGAGACTTAGAGCTATGTGTCAATACATCATGGACTTTTATCAATAGTTAACCATGAGTATTAATACATTTGGCCAAAAATCATAACTTTAGCTACTGCCAAGGTTTGCATCAATACAAACATGATGAATATCAATTCTTCTCACTAGGTCTCGATACTAAACATTCTTATATTGATACTACATGTGAAAATTTGAATTTTAATAGTGTAAGAGCTCGATATCAATACCAATGCACCAATATAACTAGTACATACGTGTGGCATCCTGAATTACCTCACTTTGGATCTAAACAATGGGAAATTAACCCGTGTACTCATCTAAATGATTTTGGGTGACACCCTGAATAGTGACCTTTGATGCCTCATTTTTATATTTTTCTTTAATATGACCCATAAGCTAAGTAGACTCAATGGCAGAAACCATATTTTTAATTAAAATATTACATTTTTATTTAAATTTAAGTATAAAATATATAGATATTAATATAGAATAATATTTCAATAGCTTTTAATAGAGAAAAACTATTATATAGGTTAACAGGTTGGCTTTAGCAAAATATAGACCTGAACTTTGAATTTTAAACTTTTTGAACAACAGCCTCGACCCTGGATATCTCTAGATGTGAAGGATGAATGATTAATGGTGAAAGCCGATTGTGATTGTGCATGTGCATGTGTATATGCATGTGACAGCGCTAACATCCTAACGCCCGTGATGAAAAGCAAGGTACTTGACATAGTTATCCCTTTAGATAATATCACACATAAGTTTAGATCGTTATTACAAATTTTGTTACAGATATCGTTGTGGTGCAATGGACATTAAATAATAGATTGTGATTAATGTAGTAATGAATTTTATAATATTTTATGGTATGTGATAAAGTTATTTTATTATGGATATAGTTGTGTTGTTGTGGACGTAAATAACAAATCGTGGTTGACGTAGACATGAATTTAATAACTTTTAGGGTATGTGATAATGTTATAGATGTTATGTAATTGGTTAAATAAGAGGTGATTTTTTTAAAAATCATTACTAATCGACCTGTACATTGTTGTATTTTAACACTATGATACCATATGCACCATTAAGGTTGAGCAGACTCACTGGTAGGAAACGTATCGTTTAATTAAAATATTATATTTTTATTTAAATTTAATTATAAAATATATAGATATTAATATAAAATAATATTTTAATATTTTTAATAGAGGAAAATAATTATTCTAGTTGACGGGTCGAGTTTAGCCAAATACATACTTGAACATTGAATTTTAAATTTTTTTAAACTATGATAGCTCCTTGATGTGAAGGATGAAAGATTAGTGGTGAAAAATGATTGTGATTATGCATGTGCATATGCATTTGACTACGCTAACACTCCCAACCCCATGATGAAAAGTTATGTACTTGCACATAGTAATCCCTTTAGTTAATATCATGCATAATTTTAGATCGTTATACAGATTTTGTTACGAATATAGTTGTGGTGTCATAAGGCATTAAATAATAGACTATGATTAATATAGGTATGAATTTAATAAGAATTTATGGTATGTGATAATGTTATTTTATTATGGACATAGTTATGGTCTCATGGATGTAAATAATAGATAGTGATTGATGTAGACATGAATTTAATAATTTTTAAGGTGTCTGATAATGTAACAAATGTTACATAATTTGCACAATGTGAGGTGATTTTAAAAAAAATTGTTACTAATCAGCCACTACGTCGCTATATTTTAATTCTATGATATCATATGCACCATTATGGTCAAGTAGACTAACTGGCAGGAATTTATATTTTTTAATTAAAATATTATATATTTTATTTAAATTTAATTATAAGATATATAGATATTAATATAACATAACATTTTAATATTTTTAATTGAGAAAAATAATTATTCGGGATAATGGGCTAAAACTAGCCAAATACAGACTTGAACTTTGAATTTTAAACTTTTTGAACTATGGCCCAGCCCATGGATATTTCTAGATGTGAAGGAAGAACGATTAGCAGTCAAAGCCGATTGTGATTATGCATGTGCATGTGCATCTGCATATGCTTATGACTGGGCTAACAATCCTAGCCCCTATGATGAAAAGCTAGGTACTCACATGTAATTATCCCTTTAGTTAATATCACGCATAATCTTAGATTGTCATTACAGATTTCATTATGGATATAATTATGCTATCATGGACAATAAATAACAGATTATGGTTAATGTAGGTATGAATTTAAAGATATTTTATAGTATGCGATAATGTTATTATGGATACAGTTATGGTGTCATGGACGGAAATAACAGATTGTGGTTGATATAGAAACAAATTTAATAATTTTTAAGGTATGAGATAATGTTATGTAATTGGAAAACGAGAGGTGATTTTTTAAAAAATCATTATTGATCGGCCACTACCTTACTATATTTTAATATTATGATACCACATGCACCATTACAATTGAATAGACTCGTTCATAGGGATCGTATTTTTTAATTAAAATAATATATCTTTCATTTAAATCTAATTATTATAAACACCTCATCTTGTCTAAGCCAGTTTTTGGCACCATAGGAGTTAAGTAAAAGATGATAAAAACATAACATAAAAATAAAAACTAGGGAATGACTGTCAAGTCCCTTGTTGCCAGGCATAATTAGGCAACACTGTGCCAAGCAAAAAAAAAATTAGGAAAGTCTAAAATGCCTATGGACCATATTAAAGAAAAACACAAAATTAAGGCATCAAAGGCCACTTTTCATGGTGTCACCAGGGTCATTTAGATGAATACATAGGTCAATTTCTCACTGTTTGTGACTACGTTAAGGTAGCCTGAGAATCAACGAGTATGTGCAAGTTATATTGGTACACGAATATTCATATGAGGCCTTTACCATGCAAAAAACTTGAATTTTCACATGTAGTATCGATACGAAACGGTTTGGTGTCGACACCAAGGTGTGGTATCGATACCTAGCGTGTTTGTATTGGTACAGGCCTTGGCAGTACCGAAAGTTATGATTTTTGATCAAATATATTGATACACAAACATGAGTATAGATACACAGCTCATTGTATCAATACTTAAGGGTAAAAATTACCTTGATTATCGATACAATTAGGCATTTTACCTTGCTCAAACCATTTTTCAACCTTCAAGAATCTAATTAAAACATGTTTTTGGAGCCAAGAAACCATCATAAAACATTGTAAACCTTGGCTTTGGCCCTATATCTGATTTAAACAAATTTTAGAGCTAAAACAACCAATGACAAAGGTCACTTTCATAAGATATGTGGTTGTAAGAGGGTGGCAGGCATATCATTAGCTGGGAGGTTGTTGCTGCTTTTCTGCTCTCTTTCTCAGTATGACAGAACCAATGAGAGGAAAACCAGGTGAGCATGGTAGCTGGAGATGTTCCCTAGTCTAAGAGAGAAAAATAAAAAATGGCCTTGCCTTGTCTCCTAAAAGCATTGGCTAAGCATTAGATTAAAAAGAGGGACTTTCAGCTATTTAAGGAGGACTCTCACCCATCTAAAAAAAAAAAAAAACTCTCAGCTATCAAAGAAGCTCTCTAGCAATGCTAGAAAACTCTTTATCTATCCCCACAAATCTTCATCAACTCCAACTCCAACAACTTACCAAAATGCTATTCCATTACCTTTCACCCTCAACCAACCTCCATTCCCTTAGCTCCCCAAAACCACCACCAAAACACCTTTAAAAACTCAACCTTTCACACACTTTCATCCTTAAAACACCCCATCAACAACCATATTACCAGAAAGCTTCTTTCTATCACCCTTTTCTTGCTAAACAATAGCAAAAATAGGGAAGAAACTGAGCTTCATGTTACTACTTTAAAAAAGGAAGAAACTTATGGCTTTTACTGGTATTTTTTTACCTTCTTCCATATATATTCTCTTTTGATCATCCATTTCATTTTAGTGAGCCCTTCATGTTACCATGAGCCTTCTAATACTCTCATGCATCTTTGTTGCCTTGGTTGTGGTAGTCCTAGGATCTTGATGACCCTCTTGACACCTTAATGTTGTTAGATATATAAACTCACTATGCTTTATTTACATCATCATACAGCCTCTTTTCATGCATATTTTGCTATTTTCCTTCCATATTCACATATTCATTTCATATTTAAATGGTTACCTTAATGTGTCTTGGGGATGTTCAAATTTTTTCTTGTGTTTTAAGGAGGCTCATGAAATAAAAATGTTGTCTTAACAACCCTAACATCCACTCTTTTGTATAAACATGTTTATATCATCTCCATGCACCCTATTTGTCATCTTCTTGCATCTATGTCACCCATTTCCATTCATGTTTGCATGTTTAATCCATGCTTATCTTTGTATGTGCTGTATTTTGTTCATGATATCTCCATTAAAATGCTCGCTTATTTCTTACAAACTGATTTTTAGAAACATCCCTAAGTTAAATTCATGTTACCTTTAATAAATTAAGAGTAGCATGGACTTTATGTTTTCATCATATTGGTTTCCAATCTTGGGGTAAATCAACATTTTAGCTCTGGGTTCATGGTGAAATAAGTTCATTTTTCAAAAAAAAAAAGAAATCTTTTTAGTATTAATCCTTGATCTAGAGTCTCATGTTTCTTTTTGTAACATGGTTAACAGGTTGTTCCATCATCCCAAACTACTTTGAGATTATGAAATGAACTTGTGAAGCTCATGTTACTTTCTATCACGGACGTTCAGATGTCTTAGACCTGAGCCTATCTTTGAAAAATCAAAATATCGACTAATCCCCCTATTTTTGCTCTGGCAATACTGTAGCCCAAATTTTAAAAAATCATTTTCGTACAACAAAATGTTTCTTTTGATTTTTCTAATATTTTTCCATTAAAAGGCATTGAATTACCTTTTTAACAATGTTTTATTTGCCCTTGGATCATCCAGGACATGGGAGTTATCATTTCTCAAACCTTTGCTGTCCGAAACCCCTAGAACCAACGTGTGACATTTTGTTTGGGCCATTTTGGCCCATCCCATGAATTTTATGAAGTTTGTAAATATTTTTCCAAAAAAGTTCACAAAATTCCCTTTCCAAAAAGGTATTATCTATGATCGAATGATCCTGGATAAGCTTAGAATGATTTCTCAAAATCCAACATACCCTTTTAATTGTACATGCTGCTAGTGCTAAGATAAACCTACGTTTGAAAGTTAATTCCGCCTAGAAATTGATTTTCTAGAATTTTTGGAATATTTTTATATCAAACCTTGTTAAGTTACCTTTCCAACGATACCTTGTTTACCCCCTAAAGCTTTTTAATGTACAAAAAAAATGCATGAATAAAGGGGACATAATGTTGTCCCCTGTTTTCAACCTAATTTTAGAATCTCCTTTTATCGAGAAGTTCGAATGTCTCGAAATGCACCCGTTTGGTCTCCCTTACAACAACAACCCCTTTTGACTCGGATCAAGATTAAAATACAAAATGTAAAATTTCATATTAAAATTTTTGCTAGTGGAGATACTCTAACTCCATTACTCAAAGGGGTACTCCAAGCCCCTTTTTTAATTCACATTTTCTCTTTGTTCCTAAATGTTTTCCTAATTTTAGGGATACTCCAACCCCACTACTCAATGGGGATACTCCAACCCCATTTTTCATTAAAAATTTAAATTTTCGCTTTAATCTTAACTATTTTTATAACTTTATTTTAGGGGATACCCTGACCCCACCTTGCCGAGGGGATACTCCAACCCTACTTTTACCTCAAAAACTTAAAATTGTTCCTCTTTCGGATGCCTCAAAACTGCTTTGACAAAAATTTTCTTTTTTCTCCAAATTACCACAGAAGCTAGACTGGTCTGTAAAATTGTCATCTCGGTTATTTATCAATAATCAAAGACAATTATGAGATACAGTTCGATCGTCCCTCCTTTTTACATTCTTTTGTTCATGATTGCTTATTTATGATATTATTATATTTCTTATTTTTCACCTTACTAACTTGTTTCTTTTTTGTTGTGATTATTGTGCATCTATATTTAAAATTCGTTTTTCCAATAAAATTTACAAGATAATGTTTCATGTTGGTATCTCTCCAGTGCCTAATATGAAACATCCAATTTTTTAAAATCCTATCCAGACATTGTTTTCATAAGAATCCCTATGTTCCTCACATCTTTGAGGTGCATCAGTGATCTAACTTCTTTAAAAAAACATTAAATTTCCATTTTCCAAAACTTCATGCAGTAAAGAGAATTATATCTAAGCAAAAACCAAATGGAACTGATTTAACCGAGACTAAAGTAAGACATAGTTAGTAGGTGCTAATTTTAGGTGTCGTGGGGATGCTCGTCCTTCCCTACATGTAACCAAATCTTGAGCCCAACCAATGAACGCTTGGACATCATAGACCTTCAAATCAGTGTTTCAAGTTTCGTAACTCGTAATATTGTTTTCAATAGGCATCTGATCTTGCCTAGCCTAAAATGATCGGTAGTGACTCCAAGTTTATGGCCACTTCACGGTGGCCATCCGAGATCAGTTGGATGAGCGACTAGTCCAAGGGTCCCTACCCCTTCATATTATCACACCTAATCCAAATCCCAGTCAAGGGATAGCTTAATGGCTTGACCACAACCAACCATCATTTATTTTAAAGTCGAGCACGCCATGCCCTTCGGATTGTCTGAAGTTTTAAAGATCGAGCATGTGGCGACAGCTTGGTGACTCTATTGGGGACTATTTTAGAGAGTTAGGCATGTAACTAGTTACTTCCACTTGGTTCTTAGTTTTTCAGTTTGCATAATTATTTGATATAATTCTCTTTTATTTTTTTGCCTACTAATCTATATTCTTTATGTTTTTGTCATGTGATTGTTAAGGATTATTCATGCCTATATAAATATTAATTTGAATAAATATGGCAATATGGGTGTGAAACAAAAAGGTTTGATTGTTTCCCCAACACACACCATGCACTTGCATTTGCACTAGATTCCTGCCATACACTATGGTGTGGTTAGTATCTTAATTATTATGAGAAAATGAGCCATCCACCTTCGTGAGTAACCCTCTACATAGGCATGGCAAGATCTTTCAGGATGTAAATTACTTTTGTCTCTCATGACTACCCTTTCGCACTTGCATAGAGAAATACATCCACCGAATCGAACCCATTCCACCAAACCTACAATGGGCTTAGGATCAAGGAGCCTCGACTATTCTTACCGTATGGAAGAGTGAATCGAGTACCGAAATAGGTGTCAACTTAAACCCATACCATGTCAACCTATTCCAAATGCTGCCAGAATAACTCAAAGATTAGGGTCACTAGAAGAAACATTTCTTACCTTTAGTCCTATATACCATTGGTTATGCGAGCGATGATGGGTTAGTGTTGTCACCCGCATTTATCATTTTATTTTTGTGATCATTCCTTTAGGATCTGCCGTGATATTTAGTGGCAAATCCTTTTTAATAAGCAGGAAAGGACAAGTGAATGCCATTACCTGCAATGCCATCTTGAAATAGTTGTATCTGACCAAGATAAGCTATCATGCTACCCAAACAATGGCATAGCACATGTTTAACATAGATGGTGATGAATGAAAATCACCATTTAGATAGTCAGTCTTAATCCTTATGAGGTATCATGTTGCTTTGTGAAGAGGCAATTTTAATATCAGCTTACTGGTATGCTACTCGTTTAATGCCTTAACATTTATATTCATCATGTCTGCCCTAGGTATCGTATCGCCTATTCTCAGGGCAAATTTTGTGATACACTTTTGCTACTATTCTTTCATTTCTTTATCTTTTACCTATTATTTTGTATTGGTTATTAACTCATTCTCTTTTTGCTTTTCTTTCTCACTATGCATCATTTCATCATAATTACTGTTATCATAGGACAATTGGCTCTAATGGACCAGTGTTCACTAAGGGGCGTCTGTTGTAGAGCAACAGTCCACTTCAGAGCTTAAACCCTTTGAAGAACTTCGAGCATGGTCGGAGTGCCGACAGCATGAAAATGGAGACGTCTTTAAATAGGGGCATATCTCAATAATGCATGAAAAGATAAAGATAGGGTATTGTCAAAATGATTGGCAAGATCTAAAGATTGTATGGACCAACTGGGTTAGTACTAAATGGGAATCATTCACTAAAAGTTACAGAGATATTGCTCTTCTACTTCAAGTTCATTTGGGTGTCAGTTTGTTACAAGTAGCCTTTCAGTTTTGGAATCCAACATATCAGTGTTTCACTTTCAATCATGAAGACTTAGTCCCCATGGTTGATGAATACACTGCATTACTCAATATTGGAAGGGCAAAGGTCGACAAGATATACTGTAAAGCATCAAATCCTCCAACCTTCAAGAAAAAATTAGCTCAAATACTTAGGGTGACAGAGTCTTGGATTAAGAGTCATATCAAAACAAAGGGGAACAGTGAATGCATCTGAAGGGCTAGTTTGAAAAAAGCAATGGCAAATACCGTTGACATTCGCAAAACCTAAGATTTATACACTTTGGTGATATATGGTTAGGTATATTCCCTAACATGTTAAGCTATGTTGAAGCCATTGTAGCAGATGTCTTTTCTCATTTATCCTACAACATCAATCCTGCCTCAGCCATTATTTTTGAAACTATTCGAGCTCTTAATTTTTGCAAAAAAATGGGTACAGGTCATGTCATTGGGTGTGCACTGCTCTTTCACATTTAGCTCATCAATCATTTTGGCCGAGAAGAAAGTAGGATGTTGCATTGCTTTCAACCTACCTTTAGCCCTATCTCTAAGGTACTTGAGAAGGAATGGCCTCAAGACAAATTGGAAGAGCAATGGGTTCAAAAGTTCTAAAACCTCAAGGGAGAGGCGGTAACATGGAAGGCCTTTTGGTTTTCCCCATAAACGGTCATATACCGGTCCAGAGATTACAGCTATGTGCCACTCATGGGATTAAGGGGGAGTACTAGTTGCACCCCTCTTTTAGTCCTTTGATAGTTCTAATGCTGTCAGTTCATCCACTTCATCTGAGACCTACAGTTATGGGATTTCAACTATGGTGAGCTCGACTGCAAGTTAAAAGTCTAGCTAGCCTTTCATGCATGAAAACAAACCCACTGCATGGAAAGATATTGGAAAAAGAGTAGTATGACCTTAAGATATGATGAATGGAGGATCTGTTTAATTAATGACATTGTACCCCTATTTGATATCAGAATATCACAACTATCAATTGACGAATTTCCTTCTAAAATTAAATTGCTCAAGCAAGAGTTCGAGTAAAAAAAGGCAACCTTTGCCAAAGAGATCACTCAATTAAAGGAGGAAAATAGTCAATTTAAAATAGACCTCTACCTCAGGGATGATGAGATAAGCAAGGTTGTCATGGAGAAAAACCACCTCAAAAAAGATCTCAAGAGCTTGAAAAGAGACTATATAGCCCTTAATAAAGCAAACAAGTCCCGAAGACTTTAAAGTCATCGGTCGAGTGGAGAATAAAAATTACTATTCTTGAGAAGGAACTAAACCAATGGAAAGAGGCTGCTGGGGTTAATAAGGAAAAGCTTGTTAGAACCCAAGCTCTTGTATCAACTTATCGAAGGAGGAATGAACGGTTAGAGGCTTGAGTTTGAGATTTAAGAGTGAACCAGGCCAAAAATGGGGTTCTAACACTCAGAATTCAAGATTTAGAGCATTCTCTTTAAGCATGCCAGGACCAAGTCAACATACTAGTGAGAGCCTCCAAACAGCAAAAGCAAGAATGGCTTTAAGTGTTGATCATGCATGCCAAAACTATCAGGACTATCATCGCAGTCTTATAAACCAGATCCAGGCAGCTCAATTAGAGGCTGAGAGCACGATGGATGTAGCCTGATCCCTGACACGTGATATCTTGTCCACCAGAGCCGATGAGCAAGAGTTGTTGTATTTCTTGGACCATGTAATCAAGCAATATAACTATGTTAGGCATTTTCGAATGTAATCACATGTAATTAAGACATTTTGTTGCTTTAATGAAAAATGCTATTGGTGGAGTTGTTCTTTTATCCAATTGTCCTTTCTGCATTTGCATAACTAACATAGTCCTTTCATTGTTTTTATTCATTCATCCTCATTGCATCAAACATATCCATGAACATACCAAAGGCCCAATTCAAAAATAATTTAAAGTGAAGGTGATCCAAAACATAGAATCTACAATTTACCCTTGGCACACCACTCTCAGTCATCGAAAAGAAATGGAAAACGATCATTAGGCCCACATCGAAAACTCAAACTCATGTACAAAAAGTCCTAAGAGTAGACACTCTATAAGAATGACGAATTTCAAGCACAGATCATTGAGCTAACTAAATTGTTGTCCAATACGTTGAAAGAAATAGGGTAGATGAGTGTAGTCAAGATAGGGAAAGAACCAGCCTACCATGAAAACAATTTGAATGCTAGTACTAAGGCCAGCAATGCTCAAGAAGGGGCACTACATGCGTAGCACCCTCTGGCAATGAACATCTTACCATCTTAGCCATTTATTTATATTAATCCTGCAATAGCATCCTACTTAATTTAAGGATTTCAAAGCACAGGCTCTTCATCATCAAGGCCTATAGTCCTAAACCTCGATAAGCACATAGAGCAAGAGAAAAGAAAGAGACCCCCAAAAAATGATGAAGACTTGGACAAGCATCACTCATTAGAGAAGCGTCTTCGAGCTGTAGAAGAAAGTAACAATTTAAAATCATAGAGGTAAAGTCATTAGGGCTAGTTTCGACCTCGCCATCCCACCTAAGTTTTAGTGCGTGATTTCAAAAAGTATAATAGGACTACTAACCCTACTGCCCATCTTTGCATGTACTGTCATAAAATGGTGGGACATAAAAAGAATTAGAAGCTACTGATCCATTACTTCTAGGATAGTCTGACTGGGGTAGCCCTCTGATGGTACATAGGACTTGATCCTGCAAGAATTTAAACATGGGTAGACTTGGTGTATGCATTCCTTGAATAATATAAGCTTATGTTTGATTGGGTTCCAAATCGCCTTTCTCTCATTAACATGGAGAGGAAATCTTTTGAAAGTTTTAGGGAGTATGCTTAAAGATAGAGGGAGAAGGCAGCTCAGATTCACCCTCTTCTAACTGAAAAAGAAATTAAAGTTATATTTGTTGCCACCCTACGAGCTACTTACTATGAAAGGCTAGTAGGAAGTGCCACAAAACATTTCGCTGATATGGTCATATCAGGTGAAATGATTGAAAACACCATCAAGAGCGATAGGATATCTATTAGGGAAGCATCTAGATTAATCAAAAAGATGGCAAATAAAGGTAGCAAGAGGGAAGTGAATGCTATAGGTGAGAACTATGCTAAGTTTAATCAAAGTCTGCATCTAGCATAGCCTATGTACTTCCCAAGCATGTTAACTGCAGGTCTTACCCCTTACTCATCAGCATCGCAACCAGTCCATACTACTAGTTTTGCTCTTGCAATAAGCTTTGCACCAAATCCTGTGCAAAGTGTAACCCATAATGCACAGCCTTGCAATATGCACAATGCAAGAGCTCCGAATAAGCAACAAGCACCCTAAGAAAAGGAGCACTTTGAACCACTCTCTTACTCGTATAAAGAGATTTACTCTCACTTATTGGCAGGCAAACTAGTGGCCCCAGTGTTCACGAACCCAAGGTCACCATCGTACCCCAAATGGTATG
Organism: Adansonia madagascariensis; assembly: GCA_038381835.1. NCBI lineage: Eukaryota > Viridiplantae > Streptophyta > Magnoliopsida > Malvales > Malvaceae > Adansonia > Adansonia madagascariensis. The sequence goes on from JBBYHL010410110.1 coordinate 19,021, forward strand.
ATGAGAACGTTTAATGTGAATACCATGTGGGAGTGCAAGGCCATTCCATTAAGAACTACTCTTCATTCAAAAGAAAGGTGCAGGGTCTACTAGAAAAAAGAGTGATCAAGACTGAGCAAAGTCCTAGACCCAATATGGGGGCCAACCCACTCCCTAATCATGTTGAACCGAGAGTGAATTTGATAAGCGATTAAAAAGGCTGTCGAATTAAAAGAAGCATGGGAGAAGTTAAAACTCGATGAGCAAGGTTTGGCAGGCTTTTGTAAAAACTAGAATAGTAACAGATAACAAAAGTCAAAGAAGAAATGCCATTGATACATCTTGCTACTACTGCAGTCAAGAACATGACTTACAACATTGTCCATTATTCTTAAAGATGGAGATGATGGATCGGTCCAAAATCGAGTTCTATGAGGAATGGGATAGACATGACAATCTATCTATCAATGCCAATTTGTCTATCAATACCACTAATAAGGAGAAAACCATCGATGGTCAAATCTCTAGTTTTCTATCTCTTATAGGCATAAGAGAAAGAGCTAATAAAAGTTTTAGGTAGTACATTGCAAGATGGATGGAAGAGGCTACCCAGATTCATCTTTACTAATAGAAAAATAGATGATTGTTAGAGTCATCGGCACTTTGCAAGCCCCTTATTATGAAAAGGTAACGAGAAGCTTCCCAAAAAACTTATGGATGCGGTTATACTCTATGCAAGGATCGATGAGGCCATGAAAAATGAATTGAATAGAAAAAATATCTACAAGAACAAAGGCAAAGGAAAGATGAAGGCTAGTAAGTAATCAAAATCTGACACTGAAGCCAGTTTTCTCAAACTCATGCTGAGTTAGACCTAAAAGAAATGATTGTTGAAAAAAACTGTCAGATTGTAGAAAACATAAAAGAAGTTTGGACACCAATGAACATGGTTTGGCAAATCCTGGTGCAAGCGAAGCTACTTAATGTAATAGAGAAAATAAAAGAAAGGATTGACAACTTCTATGATTTCTATACTGTTTGCGGCCATACTCTTAAAACATGTAAAGATTTTCGTACTATGATTCAAAAGATGGTGAATAAGGGTAGCATCGAATTCTATGATGAAAAGTAAACCCAGATACTGAGTCTACAAACATAACATCATCTGTGAATGCATTAAAAAAAAAAAAGGACAATCTTTCTTATGAGATTGAAAAGCCATTTATTTTGTACAACAATCAACTAAAAGTTAAAGTTGACCTTATTCAGCCTCCACCAAAGATGATTATTCAACTTCCATCTCCCTTCCCATTTAAAGATGATAATGCAGTTCCTTGGAACTATGAAAGCAAAGCCTTAATCATCAGAGAATATAGCTAGCAAGTAGTAAGTGTTAACCTTTTAAGGGTAAGTCACCTAACTTGAAGCAGTCGATGTTACACCCTAATAGCTTAAAAAAAACACTTAACAGGAAAATGATAATCTAATTTCTCAAAGTCTAAAACCAAAAACTTATAATTAATAACTATCAAGGATCCAGTGAGCGAGAAGGTAGCTACAAAATTCTTCAAATTCATCAAGCACAGTGAATACAGCATCATCGATCAGTTGAAGAAGCAACCCACCAAGATATCTGCGTTGTCACTGCTATTGAATTCGAAAATGCACAGGAATGCCCTTTTCAAGGTTTTAAATAAGGCCTATGTCTTTCTCGACATCTTTATAGGTCAATTGGATCGCCTAGTGAATAGCATCACCACCGCCAATTACATATCTTTCAGCGATGACAAAATCCTGCACGAAGGAAGATGAAATTACAAAGCTCTCCATATCACCACATATTGTAAAGGCACCACATTACCTAGGGTGCTCATTGATAATGGGTAGGCTTTAAATGTAATGCCCATGTCATGCCTAAATAAGTTTCCTATTAACACATCTCATATTCATAATAGTGTACGACTGTA
>JBBYHL010410221.1:8169-47093 GCA_038381835.1 Adansonia madagascariensis
CTTATCGTCATTAAATAAGATGAAATTGTATGCAATGATATTATTTACCAGTTGGCCGAGCTTATTTATTAAAATATTCGAAGAGACATATGCCTAATTAAGCAGTTTTAGCAAAGCATTATGGTATGGCTCTAAATGAAGTAACAGAGGGCATAGAGATTTTTGCCAATTCGCTTCAATTGCTCTATGGTATTGTGTTCACTATATTTTTTTCATTTACTTTTGAACTTTTATTAGGGCATCTTCAATTATTGTGATTTTTTTGAGAATTTTCTCCTTTGTTTTTTCCTCAACACCTGCTTCACTAGTTTTAAGGTCATAATGGCAACCACTTTGGGTGACATGGCTAACCCTTGTAGGTCAACAATAGCTAATTAGCTTGTAGGAGCTTCTAAAGTTGTTATTCCACCATCATAACTCCATAGCCCTTGCTTATTATCCTTATATGGAAAGGATGCTAAGGTTTGATGATTAGTTTAGGAACAATTTTAGCTTTAGGAGGTCTAGCTTTGGTTGGTTGTAACAGATGATAAATGGGTGATTAACCCCGTATAATGGTTATGATGACCTTTCACTACTCATGTTAATTGACTTTTACTTCTTCTTGATTAGCTCTTTTATAAAATTCAACCTCTCTGTTATTTATCATCCTTTAAGTCATGGCTAGGAACTCCAACCAATTTTATAGAGCATGTTCTTAGATCAATAAAGCTTGTAAAAGTTGGTCCCATGACCTGCTTGGTTTTTTGTATTTCTATGGTCCTGACCAAGGAGTTTGACTTTGGTCAGTATCACCCAAATTTTTTCCCTCAAGGCTTTTATTTTTTGGACATTTATCTTCACCTATTTGTCCTTTCGATTATCAAAGCATTAAATCTAGATTTAGGATAATTAGGTAGAGGGTTTGAAGTGATGTTAGGCAAGGCATTTATCAGATCAAAAAATGTTGGCCTCAAAAAGGCTTTAGACCATTTTCATAAAAGCTTGATAATTCTTAATAAAATGGCCTGCTACTTTGGCATGATAATGACAATAGGCATTTGCGTCATACCATTTAGGAAAATTACCCTCACATGGTGTGAAAAAGATAGGGCTACTAATGAGGCCTTGCGAAGCTTGGTATACGTGTCTTTATAAGACTAAGGTAGAAGGTCATAATGAGGTTTAGGTTTTATCGACTCTTTGGGCTAGTTGGTTGGTGTTGGGCCTCGATTGATTTTGATCAGCATTTAGGAAGGTTATGTTACTAGTATATGCTATAGAGCCAATCAGATTGGATGAGGCATATATAAATTAATAATGCAAACTAATCACTTATGCTAGTGATTTAAGGTTTTTCTTTATGTTAGTGGTATGATTGATAATCATGCAACACTAATTGGATGAAGCCTATAAAACACAATGGCCTCGCAAAGTTAGTACTGAGTTATGATGTTGAGATCCTTATGCATCAAAGTTGTGTTTCTAGAAATGTTCCTAGTCATTATATTGTCAAGACAGGGCATTGACAATGCACAAAGACTAGTATATACTAAGCCTTCATGCATTTGATGCTTGCAACTCTTTGATCTCATAGAAGTTGAAGCATAAAGATACTTGAGGATAGTTATCAGTAGTTGTTTCATGGAAACAAGTTCACTAAACATGGCTCATATTAGAATTCTATTTGGTATAAGTCACTCAAGTATCTATGGAATATGTACTCATATGCAGTCGTGTATATTAATCGTTAGACTTGTGATACCTGATCATCTCATATAAAGAGTCTCATACTTTAATTTATTTGAAATGAATCTAAAATGGATGGATACTTAAGGTATGGTATATTGGGTATCACATGAATCATATGGTGGATGATTGAGTGATCTAGAGAGGAATCACCACTCTGGGGGACATTGGAGACATATCTCATATGTTATTGGCTTTGATTAACTTAATAAAGTCATTGGCCTATGCATAATGAATTTAAGAAAAACTATTTCTCTAAATTCATAAGGTTAAATGAAAGTTGCGTGAACTAATATGGATTGATACATGAGTAGACATTGCACCATGCTCATGGTACTTCCGGGATATCTAATAAAAGGACAAAAATACACTGAGAGGCTAGTTACTGATATATTTCTTAAGAGGCTAGTTACTCTTCCTGCATACCAACTGGCCACCTGCTAAAAGCCAATTTTGGTCTATAAATATAAATACACTTAATTAGGTAATTATATTTATTGCTATTATGATGGAAGCCTAATGGGTTACACACAATAAGATGATTTATTAGATTAAAACGAAGACTTAATTAAGTATAATTTAATTAAATAAAAGATATAATGAGGAAGACTTAAATAAATAAGTTTAATTAAGAATCATTTAATAAATAAATTAGATTTATGAAATCTTATTAGAGATGTCTTAATATGGCAATAAAAATAAGAATGTCTTATCAAGATAGCGTCTATTATAGACATGCTTTAAGGATTTTTATTAAATAAAGCCAAATAGTTATATTTAGAAAATTATATAATTATTTGATAATTACTTAATTAATTATTTAATATTATTCACATGAAGTAAAATTATTTTACTTGGCTTAGAAAATTTAAGTATGAATTAAATTACCTAGTATGTAAATTTAAGGGTTAGGCCAAAAGCCCTAATTATCAAGTAAAGAGAGTTTGGTTGTGAACTATTCCTAATTAGGCTTGCTAATGGGCGAGGTGCATGGAATAGCTATTTTTGGTTTGCTATTGGGCTAAAATATTAATAAGTTACTATTTGGGCCCAATCTCGACCAAGCTAATTAAAATAGTTTTAATTAAGTTCTAAAACCTCCAAAGTGGGGCCACCTTTTGGTATGTTACTAATGGGCTCAGTTGACCCACTAGTCAAGCTTAACCTAGCCCAAGGTGTATTTGAATATATTATTATGGCTTTTTGGCCAGTATAAACCCTAGACTTCTCTGAGGGGTTTGGCACAATGCCAATGCTTCACTAGGCTCTCTCTGAGTTTTCATGGATTTTCTAAGTGTTCCTGAATCATTCCCGACGCAATAAAATTAGAAAAATAGTTTTTTAGCATTGAGAGATTAATTTTTCACAAAGTTTGTGAAATTGGCCAAATCTTGAAATTCCTACTTCCCTAAGCCTGATTATGCAGATTTGCATCTTTAGTGATTAGAAAGTGTTTTTGATTACAACGAAAGATTGATAATCAGTTTTCTACCCTAAAAATATCAGCCAAAATCAAAAATTGGGATTTTTGGATCATTTACCTATATTTGCAAAAAACAGCTTCTGCCTACGAAGTTGTTTTTTCTTCTCTTTAGCATAACAGGCATGGGAATTGTTCCTATATCACTTGATATCTGAAACTGCTAGCTATATATATATATATCTCTTTTTTAAGGCTTAAGAAGCCTTGTGACTAGTAGTAGAGAATCATCAAACTTCATAAAGGTCCCAATAGACATCTGTGTGGATCACTATTAGAGGCAAAACACTTAGGCTACATTTGGCCTTAAGAAGAGATCGTAGTAATCAACCCATGATGCATTTGAGCAGGGATTGGCACACCAAGAGTTACAAGTCTCTAGGAAGGTGTAATTTCTAATAGATCTATGCTTTAGATTTGCTATCCCATCATATGTATATCTTTTCCTAAGATCCTAAGGAAATCTAGGTGTTTTTTGGTTTAATTTTTCTACGTATGTTTAATTCTAATTTTTTATGCCTATATTGATATTTCGATTTGTTTCAATGCTATTTTGATCTATTTTTGGAATTAAAAATTAAAAACATTGTTTTTTAGTTTTTAATTATCCAGCATGCTAATCCATGTTAATTAATTTAAAATATGTTTTTTTTCTAATTAAATTGATTTGTTTAGGTAATTTGTCAATGTTTTGTTGTTGACTATTGCTAGGATGGCTTTGTTTTAGTGTTTTGGTGGGGCCGATTTTTTGGGCAGCCATTAGTGCAATTTTTCCATGGTTTTCCAACTTGAAAGAATCATAAATTATTTGTAAAACTTGCTGGCAAGTCTTTGTTACAATCAGAGTTGAAAACATTTCAATTCTAGGCCATAACGGGTGCACTAAGCATGCTTGTGGCCTATATCATTGTTGTCTCTCTTCTTGGGACCTTGATGTAGCATCCATGGCAGCAAATAATTGCTGCAAATTTGCTATATTTTTAGTGGTTTAGTGGGAAAAGACAATAATGTTTGAGTTAGTTTAGGATGGCTAAAATAGCCATGCATGAAGCAGACTCCTAATAAGACTAGGCATTGACAGGTTGTGTTCCATTAAAACCCTTCTTTATCATTAAACACCTAAATATCCAATAGTATTAATTTTCTTAAATTGTTTAAGATATGAATTGGATAATGTAATAATCATTGAATTAAAATTCAATGAAATTATTTAATTAAAAAATACAAATAATTTAATTGATTAATCTTGATTCAATTAATATTTAATAAGATTAGAATAAATGTTAATCATGTAAGAAAATTTCTTTTCATATTTAAATTAAATATGGATCAATTACTAAGACATTGAAAAATTTTGGAAATAGGTTTTCTAAATGGTTTGGGAAATATTACATATTAAATGGTTTGTCTAAATTAAGACAAAGTTAATCAAAAGTTAGATAATGCCCTAATTAAGACAAGCAACCTAAAAGTTAGGTAATGAGATAATGCCCTAATTAAGACAAACAACCTAAAAGAGGTTATGTCAAATTTAATGTCTTAAAATGTTGTTTTTGGAAAGCAAGTTTCCTAAAACGATTTTTGGAAAACAAGTTTCCTAAAAATGGTTTGTACAAATTAAGATAAAGTTATCTAAAAGTTAGATAACGTCCTAATTAAGACAAACAACCTAAAAGTTAGGTAACAAGCAATTTAGGACAAGTTTCCTAAAAGTTAGGGATTTAATTAAAAAATGTTCTAATTAAAGAACCAAAATTACTAAATAATTTGATAAATCATCTGAAATTGTTTGATGAGGTTTACGCAAATGACACATAAGATCACCAAGTGATATTGGCTATGCTTATTTTGTTTCATGGTTATAATATGATTAGGTTAGCATGAGGATGATTATGGACTAGACCTTAGTATGACTAGGTTATGGATGGTTGAATTTTTCTTTTGGTATTTTCTATAAATATGCTTTGTTAACCCTATCTTCTCTTTTAATTTTAGGTTGTAAATTCTTTTCTTATTAACTCCCTCGAATGTAACTCGATGTTTCTTTCAATGATATGTAATAGTTACACATGACTTGTAAATTTAGATTTAGGATACGATTAGAATTTATGTAAATTCAAGATGTAAAGAAGACGGTGCCAAGAAGAAATGACCATAGATATCATCATCAGGACTTACAAAGACCTTGTATGATATCCCTAGGAATTTGATAAACTAGTTTCCCAATGGCTTAAGAAAACTAGATAGATAGAGTCCATAATCATCCTAGTAGATTGCATGTGTTAGATTTGTTACATTTATTTTGAATTTAGATATATGTGATATATGATTGAATAAATGCTAAGCATGCTAATTAAACAAAGCAATGAGACCTAAGATAAATGATTAAAAACCCCTTCCATTAATTATAATAGGATACATAAGCTTTAGCCATAGGGATTTGTTAAGCAAACCTAAGGTCCCTTCTGCTCGAGCTACTTGAGTTTTAATTAATGGGCTTTACTCAACTAAAGCTATGTTGTCCGACTACTAATAAACTTCACCATGCAGCATTAGTTGAGTTACAATTAAGAGTTAGGCCAAAAGCCCTAATTATAAAATCAAAAGAGTTTAGTTGTGAATTACAACAAGTTAGGCTTGCTAATGAGCTAGGTGCTTGGAATAGAGCAACCTTGGTGTGCTATTGAGCTAAAATATTAATAAGTTACTATTTAGGTCGAATCTTAGACAAGCTAATTAAAATAGTTTTAATTAGGCTCTAAGAAACACTTTAAAGTGGGGCCATCTTTTAGGTATGTTAGTAATGGGCTCAATTGACCAATTAGTTAAGCCTAACCTGGCCCAAGGTGCATTTAAATGCATTATTAAAGCTTTTTGGCAGATAAGAAGCATTGGAAAAACCTTAGGTACCAACCTTAGACTTCCTTAAAGGGTTTGGTGTGACAACTATGCTTTTCTAGGCTCTCTTTCAGTTTTCATAGATTTTATGAGTGTTCTTGAGTCATTTTTAACACAAAAAAAATGAAAAATAGTGTTCTGGCATTGAGAGATTAATTTTTTTTCACACAAATTGTTAAACTGGCCAAATCCCAAAATCCTTACTTCTCTAAGCCTGATTTTAAAGATTTGCATCTTAGGTGGTCAAAAAAAGTTTTTAATCACAATGAAAGATGGAAAATCAGTTTTCTATCCTAAAGGTTTCAATTAGAATAAAAAATTAGGATTTTGGCATTCATTTGCTCGCATCTATGAAAAATAACTACTTCCATAATAAGCTATTTTTTCTCTTTTTTAACGCAACAGGCATGGGAATTATTTTCGAATTGCTTTAGATCTGAACATGTTGACTATATATCTTTTGGTTAAGGCTAGATAAGCCCTTTAGCTAGCACTTAAAACCATCAAACCTTATAAAGGTTCAAATATATATCTTTATGGATTACTATTAATGGCAAAACACTTAGATTGCTTTTAGCCTTAGGAAGAGATTATAGTACTCAACCCATGGTGAGTTCGTCAGGGATCCACACACTTAGAGTTACGAGTTTCTAGGAAGGTATGATTTTTAATATATATGTGTTTTAAAATTGCTATTCGATCATATGTACATCTCTTCTTAAGATCCTGAGGAAACTCAATGTTTCTTTATTTAATTCCATAACATATGTTTAATTTTGTTTAATTTTTATGCCTACAATGATATGCATAAGCTTAGGTTTCCCTTTTAGATGTGTGGTGCTATTGGAGTGGTTGCTTAGGGCACATTAAAAAAGTATGTGTTTTGGGTCTGGTGCCTTTGATTTTGATAATAAGGGCAAGGTCCTTGTAGTATGGCTGGCTGGCATAATTGACAGATAATGCTTTTTCTTTCTTTTTACCAGATCTTATCTTTTTCCCGGTAAAAGACTCACCACTCATGATTTTTCCAACTTTTATAGCTGTGACAAGGTCAGCAAAATTCTTAGTTGCATTCCCTACCAATTTGTCATAATAAAGAGGGTGTTAGGTGTTTACAAACAGCATGGTGGTTTCTTTCCAAGTTAGTAAGGGTTAAACCCGAGAGGCTATATCCTTCCATATCTGAATATATTCCTTGAAAGACTCCATGTTCTTATTCCCCATGTTCTGAAGAAATAGTCTATTAGGTACCCACTCAGCTATACGTTTGTACTACTATAGAAATGCATTGGCTAGAGCCACCCAACATTGAATTTGAGTATGATTCAAATCATTATACTGCCTTAGCCTTGACCTTAACAAGCTTTCTTAAAAGCAATGAATATGAAGCATGTCATTTGTGTCTGTTTAGCTATTTTTCTAGAAACAAACTTTTTGATATGAGCCTGAGGTGATATGCTACCCTTGTATTTTTAAAATTCGAACATCTTAAATTTTTGTGGGATGCCAAACTTTGATACTAGATTAAGATCATCAACATCAACATTGCTGTGAAGCTCAACCCCTTCTATGGCCTTGAGCCTTTTTTCAAGAAGTTGCAACTTTTTTTTCGACTTCTGCTTTAGCCTAATTCTTAGCCTTTTGTTTAAGCCTTTATTCCTCATCAAGGTTAGGGATCACCTAATCCTTTTGTGTTGCAATGATTCTCACATTTGCCCCTTGTGAAAAGGTGTCAAGGTTAAAATGGAAAGCTCGTGCCAGATTATTTATAGGCATGTTTAGACATTTATTGGTTGCACATTTTGGACATTCACTAATTGTGTATTTTGAACAGTAGCCTATTGTCCTTCAGCTTATACTCTCCCAAATTCCTCAACAAGACTATCAGTAGTAAATTTTGCATGCAAACAGACAGGCTTCCTTGCCACTTGTATTTCCATCATCCTTGTAATTTGTGCTTGCATTTCTTCCCACCGTCACATAATGGCCTCCTAGGCCTCACGATGGCTTTCCTCTAGCTTTTTTAGTCTTGGTAGAAGATCTTATACCATTTGTCTTGCTCCGTATCGGGTATTATACCTATGTCTTGGTCGTCATTTTATTGGTCTCTATGGATTTGCAATATTGAAACCTTTAAAGTTTAGAATTTTTTTGAGCTTAATTTTATTTATAAATTGGTAATATTAATGAATCAATGAATATTTATGCATGTATGTGTGTATGTATAAGCGGTATGAACAAATATATAAATAATCATGTCTTGCACTTGTACGAACACTTACTTTAACAAAACTTTCAAACTCAAAATTTTTTGTTAACTTTCTAGAGAACTACACATTGTTGATCATATATGAGTTACTTTCAAGGAAGGTTCTACCTTGCTCATTTTATTTTCAAGCTTTTTCTAAAAATTTAAGTATAGTATGCACATATTCTCCTATAAGGTTGATTTGTTTCTTTAGGACCTTGATCTTTTCACCATTTCTCTTGCTTGGATCACAACCGAGTGGATCTGCTCCATGAGGTGATTAGTGTACATCTACCACCCTATACACCTAGGTTTCCACCTTTTACACTTATCTTTTGCCTACTATATTTCTCATCCTAATTTGCCTCCATTTCCTTGTAAGCCTGTATCAATGTACGGATATCTTTCCTTCGCTGTTGTAGTTCTTGCCTCATTTCTTGAAGGGTTACCCTAAGGGCCTCCCTTTCTCAAAGCAGTTGGGATAGTCTTCCTTATTCTTCCTCTAAGGCAGCTCTAAGTCATCCATTGTTTTCAAAGGATCTCTTTAATTGGATATATCACTAAAAAATGACTTCCCTAACTTTTTTTTCTAAGGCCTTAGCTTTCCATATCCATAATTCTTCATGAAGTTTATGCACTTCTTTAGTCATTCTTAGAAGTACCACTCAAGCTCTTAGATATCTTGGCAAGCTTTATTTCTTATTTTGCTCAACCCAGTTTGTCTTTATCAAATTGTATGTTTCTTCCATTCTCTTAATGTTTTTTTCCCTAGCTTTCACTTTAATCTTAAGTAGGTGACTTCTTCTTGAAGTGTTCGATTCTCATTACTTATCCTTTTTTGTTCTCTTGCAACTTCTTTTATAACGAAATCAACTTTGGAATAATAGGCTTCGGTTGAATAGGTACTAAGGGAATGCTATTATTTGTACCATGAACGACCATGTCGCAGCCCTAAATATTCCTTCGAGTGTAATATCCTAGTGTGGTTTAATTAGTAGATGCATTCAACCTGATTTCAAATCCTTCCTTCTATTTCCAAATACTCCCCCAAAGTGATTTCTTATTACTTTCGCCTTGATACTCAAGATTCACCATAGCTATTCTAGAAGGCATTAGGATAGATTATTCTGACTCATATTGCTTCTGAATCAGCAATGGTGTATACCTTACAGTGCCTCAGATACAAAGCAAAGGCAAAAATGGTAAATCCCTGCATTATAAATAAAGGGCTTTAAAGAAAACCATGACGCTCTCCATGTATATGCTCAGAGGTCATGTTCTTAAGTGTCTTGACCCACTGATTCTTGGTTCCTAACTTAGGCCTTTCCTTCTTAATGTACACTTAAAGAGGGATACAATGTGAGAAATATGGTTTAACTTTCTTGGGCCCTTCACCCCAAAAATAACCATAAGCCCAACTACATAACAGAAGAGCACTCCTAAAATCTGCCACGACCTTCTTTTACATGCATTTAATGCTTGGATTGTCTTGGCAAAAATAGCTAGGGCTGGGTGCATAAATCTTTTCATTTAGTCAAATAGGTCTACCACCACCGTTTCCATATGTCTTATGATGCTAAGGAAAAAAATCAACCCTATATGTGGCTAAGGTAAATGCATCAAGAGCTTTCTAGCAATTTTAGTGTATTCGAATGTACCCTCATAGAGACTATCAAGAAATAACATCAATATTCCCTTTCTACTTAATATGATGGCAGCTTGAGTCAAAATCTATATCAAGAATTTTGTCCCATTACTTATGGAAGCTGGTTGATTTATGCTTTTTACAATAGATAGCTTTCGTTTCCAAAAGTCCCAGCACAAGCAAAGTTGCAAATTCTTCAATGGCTGAAGTCGAGTCATGCTGATTGAACGAGAAACATTGATATGAAATTCTATCAAAGCCTGAACTAATTGTTCATCGATTTGTATCTTGAGAAGAAGCGCAACTTATCCATACTTTTCAACAAACCTAGTATGTTTCATATTCCCTGATTGATCCTATGTTTCATCCATCTTTTTTAAATTATTTTGAAAAGATCCAAATTTATGATCTTTGGCAATTTTGGCACAAAATCCCCTGGTATATGCTCCTTATGATCTTTCTGATTCAACTTTGACTCGATATAGACATCCTCATCTTTCTTGGATATAACCACTACATGTACCTATTTAGCCATAAAGTCTAATGAAAATTCACCTAAGTCAAAGTTCTAATCTAAAGCAAGCACCTTGTATATGAAAAAAATGCATGCAAAAATATAAAAAAGGAAAAAAGAATAAGTTAGTATCTGTAAGAAATATTAAATCCAAATAATAATAAAATTTCAATATGAAAGACTATACAATTATAAATTATGATAATATTCAATAAATGGAAAGAGAAAGAAAAGATAACTCTATGCCTTCGTGTGTTCCCAATTTCTTTGTGACCTCTAAAATTGGGCATGGCTTCGACTTGGGATTTAGTATGGTCCACTATATCATGTTCGGGTTAAACATCTAAATTGGTTCTCAGATTGCTCCTTAAGCCCAGAAAAGACTATCAAGGTACCCTAATCCTTACCTAATGCAGGTTATGTTGGAAAAGTGTACAATTCGAGTGAGAGTATCTTCCATGCTCGTAACAAGGCTAACACCTCAGGCAAGCTAGGAATTTACACCTGACAAGTTTTTCACTGGCTTAAAAAGAGGCTAACACCTCAGAAGTTAGAGCTACTTTAGCTTCTCCTAAAATACTGGGTTAGTTATGCCTCCTCCATAAATTTGGAGAAGAAACTAATGCACATGTTCATGTTTAGTGTGTGGGCAGGGATAACAAACCTTTTTGTGACATAACATTAAAAATAAAACCTTGCCTTAAAACACCAAGAGACAAGAAAAAACACAAAAATGGATTAGTGCAAAATTAAAAAATGTTAAAATAATGAAAAAAAATTTCTTTGGAAATACTAGTAATTATAATTAAATGTTGGTTGAAATCGAATCAATCAAAATTTAATTAACAGATAGTTAATTTTAGGCTTGACTCTATACCAACTCTTTAGCGGAGTTGCCAAGTTATTGCATGGCCAAGATGCGAATCCTGACCTGCCGAACTTAAATGGCGGGTGAATCTCTCACACCGATATGTATCATTATTATTCCATTTTTAGGGATCAAGTTTTTGAGATGAATCACTTACTTGACTTAGCCCTAAATAGTTTTTACAAAATGACCATTATTCTTGGAGTCGCCACCAATCTATTTTGGGTAGCTGAGATTGGTCACCTAGTGGAGTTCATATTTCGAGGATTTCCAAACCCTCAAAAACAAACTTTAAGGTCCATGCTAATACCAAAAAGCAAGTAAAAAGGTTCGAGAGTCAATTACAATCATGAGTAAGCATCGATCCCTCTCATGACGCCTGAAAAATCGATACTCCTTAATTATGTATTAACTTAAAATTCAATTTTTCTCATATTTCAAAATTTTCTTACATTAAATTTATTATTCTATTCAAGAAAATTTAGATTTTAATATTTTTTTAAAAAAATCAAAATCTCTTTCTCACACCACCGAAAGACCAAAGGAATGAGAAAGGTTTCATTTTAAATGAAATTAAAAAATCGCTATTTTACTTGTTTTTGAAAAAAGATATCTCATTATTAAAATAATTCACAAATCCCCCTCCAAATGCTGTAAGACATTCCATGTATTACTTTAACTTAAAGACATTGGCTTTCATTTAAAAATTTTGGTTTTATCAAAAATAAAAAAAACCTGTCCTTAGTTCTAGTTTCAACAAAAAGTACAAAACTAGACTCCAATGACTTGAGTTTGGTCGAGAAGACCAAAATGCCCTCTAAAGTGCACTTTTGACATGGAAATATCCCAGTGACCTTGAAAGACTCAATTCTATGGTGAATTACTAAAATGTCCCTGAGGTATACCTTCGACATGAAAGTATCCCAATAAATTTAAAAGACTTGATAACATCATGAAAGGACAAACCTATTCCTAATGTGCACCTTCGACATGAAAGTATCTTGGTGGTTACATAGGACTTGATTTTAAGAAAAATTACTAAAATATCCTTATGGTATACCTTCAATGTGAAAATATCTCAATAACCCTTTAGGACTTGAAAATATCATGACAATCATACCCTAAATGGGCAACTTAGATATCAAATTTGACCTAAAATGCAAAAATTACTAATAGGTCTCTAAATTTTCAAAATTTGTATTTTGGCCCAAAATGGCTAAAAATGCTAGAAATGTTCCTAAAATGTCCAAAATATCCTAAATTGTTGATTGGATGTTGAAATGAATCACTTAGCCCTAAAATACAAGGATTTATGCGATAAACTCCATACTTTTTTAATTTTTCCCTTTAGTCCCTAGATGACTTAAAATCACAAATAAATATCAAACACATCAAAATTAACTTGTAAAATTAATAAAAAATCACTAAAACCATTCGGCTAACACCTTTGGCCTTGGAACAATATTTTTCAATGTTTTTCAAGATTCTTGAAAGGCTAGAAATGCATGATACGCATTTAAACATGTTAATAATGCATGAAAATACTCCTAAGGGATCCACAATAAATTTAGCTAAGCTTGGATAGCATTGGAAAAATTTTAAAATTTTACAATTTGGTCCCTAGATTTTTCATAATTATAAAATCCAAAAAGGTCAAAAAAAATTTGCCAAGTTATCCCCACGAGGTTCGGCCAAGCTTGGAAATACTTATCCAAGGCCTTAAAAATTTTTGGGAAAATTATTTTAAGGCCTTATAATTTCCAATGATTACAAAATAGTCCTAAATGTTATTAAAACAAATGGGAGAATTTATCCAACGGCCATAATCATAATCGGCCTTCATCAACAACAACCAAGAAACTTTTTTTCAACATATCTTCATGAATAACATAATAAATATATATCCTGGCTTCTACCAAGCTCAAATATGCATGATATAATGATAAAAAAATGAAGATATAAACATACTTTATCAACAATCAATAAGAAAATAACAAGGAAAATACCATAAAATTATCTACATACTAAGATAATATCAATTCCACAACAAAACATATATTTTTCGTAATGAAAATCAAATTATTGTTAAGAAAAATGAAATCTAACAACTAAATCAAAAAAATTGTTCATGGCCTTCATACTTGGCCTTTAAACATAGATCAAAATCCATGAGCACAAATAATCATTAAGCTCACTAAAAGGAAGAAATATGAAGGAAATGAACAAAAATCAAAATGTTTCTAGGTAAAACAACCATTAAAGTTTGGAAACTTGGAAAAAGCTTGAAAACTCTTAAGAAGAATAACTAATTATTGCTATGGAACCATTAACCCTTAAATGAAAAATCCTCCCCCCATTTATGAGGGAAGAATTTTGCCAATGGAGATTTTTTTCTCCCATGGCCAAATTTCTAATTTTTCTTTTACTTTTATTTTATTCCCTGCTAGATATTTTATTTCAGATACGAGTAAATTACTATTTTTTAGCTTTTTATCTTAATCATCATGCATCAGTCACAATATAATCCATAGGTTTCATGATGATTAAGATAATTTTAACCTAATGGAACAATTAGGATTAAACTAAATTAGTTAGGAAAAAATCAATTTCAACCAAATTAATTTTGATGTAACTAAATCATCATATTTTAAATTTAAAATAAATATAAACACAATTTCCAAAAATGAAAAAATAAATAAAATCATAATTACAAACAATCTTATCTGGAAATTATATGAAAAATGAATTGAAAGAATTAAATTATAACAAATTAAAAATTGTGCATTCAAGAAATAAAAATTTCTCATCATAAATTCAATTAAGAACTTAATCAAATTGATGGTCTAATTAAATATCCATATAAAATTTTTATCCCAAAATAATTAATAAAAATTTTAGAAAGAAAAAGTTAGTGGGTTTTGTTGCAAAATCTCAATGAGCTTGTTGTAGGATATTAAATAAGCTTATTGGGCTTGTAGAAAAGAATAATACTCTTGTTGAATTTGTTGGGCTTGTTGAAAAATATATGGGTTTTAGGGCCCATTATCTAAATTTGAATATCTTAAGCCCAAGAAATGGAAAATTTCCTTGGCCCATAATAAATAAAATAATGAAAAAATATTTAATATATGAAAACTCAAATAGAAATTTCCATGGAAAAATTCCTAATGAAGGAAATCAATTAAAAAGGCCTATTATGAGATTAAAAAAATATATACATCCAAAAGCAAGGAAATTCTAAAATATATGGGCACAAAAAGAAATTTAATGCATTACTCATAACATTTAATCGATAAAAATAATAAGGATGAAAACTTGAAATTAAAAGCCAATTTTATTAAAAAAAATTTAAGCGCAAGAAACTCGAAGTACAGTAAAAAATTCAAAAACAAGCACTAAATTTGACAACTTGACAACTTGTGGTATAAAATGCTAATAGGGATTTTCTTGAACATTTTAAAATTTTCAAAATAAGTACCAGTATAAATACTACATGGGTATCGGTAAAAATATATAACAGTTCGCTTACCAAGTTTCATGAAAAAATTTTGATAAATCCTTAAAGTGAGAAATTTGACCGTGATATCATAACTAAAATTAAATTTCAAAATTTGACAAAATAATATTTAGGTTTTTCTCGTTAATATTTATCTTTTGTATACAAGATTTGTGCTCTATGGTTTTCAAAGATGCATCTTTTTGTCTTTGTGCATGAGCAGCCATTTAGGGATGACCAAATCGGTCTTGAAATCCTTAATTATCAAGTCAAAAGAGAGTTTGGTTGTGAACTATTCTAAACTAGGATTGCTAATGGGCTAGGCACATGGAATGGCTATTTTTGGTGTGCTATCAGGCTAAAATATTAATAAGGTACTTTTGAGGCCCAATCTTGACCAAGCTAATTAAAATAGTTTTAATTGGGCTCCAAGAAACACCCTAAATGGGGGCCATCATCTGGGTATGTTACTAATAGGCTTAGTTAACCCATTAGTCAAGCTTAACGTAGCCCAAGGTGTATTTAAATATATTAATAAGGCTTTTCGCTTGATAAGGAACCCAAAAAACCCTAGGTGCCAATCTTTATACTTCCGTAAAGGGGTTTGCTTCAATCTTTTGCTTCAGTAAGCTCTCTTTACACAATCATTTTCTTGAGTGTTCTTGAGTCATTCTTAATACAACAAAAATTGAGAATATTTTTCTAGTACTGAGAGATTAGTTTTTCACATAAATTATGAAATTGGCCAGATCTTAAAATCCTTATTTTCCTAAGCTTGATTATGATGATTTGTATTCCATGTGGTCAAAAAGTGTTTTTAATCACAACGAAAGATAGAAAATCAGCTTTCTATCCCAAAAGAATCTATCAAAATCAAGAATTATGACTTTTAGATCTGTTTATTAGCATTTGCAAAAAATAGCTACTTCTCTATGGAGTTGTTTCTCTTACTCTTTGGTCTAATAGGTAAGGGAATCATTCCCAAATCACATCAAATCTATACCTATTAGTTGCGTATCTTTTGGTTGAGTCTTCTGAATCCTTTTAGCTAGCAGTAGACCACTAGACCCCATGAAAGCTCTAGAGGCTAAATAATTAGATTGTTTTTGGCCTTAAGAAAATATCATAATAATGAATCTATGGTGCCTTCATGCAGGGATCAGTGCACTTAGACCTGTGAGCCTCTAAGCATGTATGATTTCTATCTAATCTAAGATTTAAATAGTAGTTCGATAACATGTACATCTCTTCCTAAGGTACTAAGAAAATCTAGGTGTTTCTTTGTTTAATTTTACTATGTATGTTTAATTCTGATTAAATTTTTTTACTTATATTGATGAGAATGAGCCCAGGATTTTTTACAAAATTGTCACTAAACAAGCTAAAAATTAAGAAAAACATAATTAAAAGAAGGAAAAACTAGGCCTATTAGTAACCCTTATATTGATGGCATTTTTATTGATAATGAAGGATTTTTTTTCATCTTTTCTTCTCCATACAAAAAACTCTCTTGTTGATTTTGACAGCTTTCTTGTTTTAAGGTTTTTCTTTAGGATTAGTAGAACTTTTTAAGCTTTCAAAGGTAGTTTCATTAACTAAACATCCATTTTGTTCTTTTTTTTCTCTTAATGTAAACTGAGTTTAATGATTCTAAGCATGCTTACGTTAATACTCAAGCTTAATGTTTTCAAACTAAATTTAAAGGCCAAGTGTGAGCTATTATCAAAGTCTTGACTATTTTGATACCGATGTCTTAATTTCCATTAAATAAGTATTTTTGAAATCAAAATTCATTTTATTGATTTAAAATATGGCATTTTTATTGATAATGAAGGATTTTTTTTCATCTTTTCTTCTCCATACAAAAAACTCTCTTGTTGATTTTGACAGCTTTCTTGTTTTAAGGTTTTTCTTTAGGATTAGTAGAACTTTTTAAGCTTTCAAAGGTAGTTTCATTAACTAAACATCCATTTTGTTCTTTTTTTTCTCTTAATGTAAACTGAGTTTAATGATTCTAAGCATGCTTACGTTAATACTCAAGCTTAATGTTTTCAAACTAAATTTAAAGGCCAAGTGTGAGCTATTATCAAAGTCTTGACTATTTTGATACCGATGTCTTAATTTCCATTAAATAAGTATTTTTGAAATCAAAATTCATTTGGTTGATTTAAAATATGTTCAGGCGATTTTTTGTTATTTCTATGATGATTCCATATGATTTGTACTATATGCATGTATTCATATTATGATCAATGTCTATTCTTTGATGCATTTGTCATTGATTGTGAATTTTTGTTTAAAAAAGTATTGATTTTAAAGCAAGTTCATGTAATCTTTACCTGTTTCATAATGATTTCATGTGATTTATGCCATATCAATGTTATAGAACACATACATACATTAAAATCCCTTTTGAGATCCATGAACATTCCTTGGTATGTTTGATTCAGGCTAACTTAGATTATGAAATTTTATTGAAAACGTATGCTCTGGGTGTATGTGTGTTCATTTAAGCACCTTAAGTTTCATTTTAAGGCCATGCATGAGTAGATTTAAGCATGAAAATAATTTCTTTTTATTTTTCTTGCTTTAGCCAAATGTTAGAGAGATTGCCTATACCAGGGACACCAATCGTTAGAGTCCAACTTCCATTAGAACTAGTTTTCTAGTGGGAGTCAAATACCTAAAAATTTAGAATCTAATTCCTAAAATTTAGGAGTTAATTTTAGTTGGATTAGATATATGTTATCCAATAAATGAGAATCCTAAAAGTTAGGAGTGGCTTAATAAAATTGAAAGGTTTTAAGATAATGTAGTTTCCTAAATAGCCATTTTAGTAAATAATTAAAACTTTGAAAAAAATTTTATAAATTATTTATTAAAATGAGTTGCCATCATTTTAATTCTTAAAAAGGTCAATTTAGGTAACATTAAGGCATGCAATGAAGTGTTTGTCCATGTTGAGATATAGCTAAAAGTGACATAAATGTCCGTTTTAAGACAAGTATCCTAAAAGTTAAGAATTAAGTTAAATGTGTTTAATCTTCTGACTGATTCTTATAGATGCTTTGTTAAATGTAATAAAATTGTTTTTATACATTTATACATAGAATGCGCATGATTATCGTGTGATGTTAGCTATACAATATCATGCTATAATTTATTAAAGTATGATGGATGGTTATGGACTTAGACCTTAGTATGACTAGATGAATGTATGGTTAATTCTTTCTTTATGGTATTTATTTTTTAAATAGGGTTTGTGAACTCTTTCTTATCTCTATTTTATTCTGGAGTTGTAAAATTCTCATTTCACCTAACTACCCTCGAATGTAACTCGAGGTTTCTTCTAAACATATTTAAAAGTTACATAGTTTTAGATTTAGGATTAGATTAGTATAGGGAATTTTAGTTTTTCCAAACTATATATAGAAGATGGCACCATGAAGAATTGTTCAAGGAGATCACTACCAAGGCTTGCAAAGACTTGATACTATATCATAAAGTTTTGACCAACTAGTTTCCAAATGGCTCATGGAAACTAGACATAGATAAAAGTCCATAATCATCCATGTAGGATTGCATGATTAGATTTATTTTACGTTGATATATATATATGTATCATATGTATATGCCTAAAATAAATACAAATGCAATGCAATCCAAACTAAATCAATGAGACCCAATTAATTAAAAGAAATCCCTTGTAAAATATTGAGTCCATGCCTAAGTATGATAAGATGCCTTCCATTAATTATAACGAGAAACTTGAGTTTTGCCTATGGGGATTTGTTGGGTAAACCCAAAGTCCCTTCCACCTTAGCTGCTGGAGTTATAATTAATGGGTCTACTCAACGAGGCTATATTGTCTAAATACATATAACTTGACGGCATGGCTTTAAAGACTATGGTTAGGAGAAATGCATACTATGCATTTATGTAAAGAATTACCACTTAATTGATCTAGGAGTTGCATAGAGATGCAATTGGTAAATGAAGTTACATACTCAACTACTTTTTACATGGCTTGTTAGGTAAACCCAAGGTTATGCAAGAATAAAAAAGGTGCCTAGCTCATTAAAAAGATTTAAATGTTAAACCTTTCGTATTATAGTTGAGGGCTATAATTTTGTTAAAATAATAAGAATAATCATTCTGGTATTGAAACTTAACTAAATGATTACTTTATATATGTTATTGACAATTAAATATGTTCGAAATTCATACAGGATATTAACAAGAAGTATGACTTCAAATTTGTCACTTTGTCCAAAATATCCAAGAAACAAATTAGGCACTTATCCCAGTGGGGTAAATTTCCTTCAAGGGGAATATACCTTTTCAACACCTACTTAATTGTGCTTAAATGATTGCAGGTGTACATGACAAAAATTAATGCCATTTCAAAGGGTGTATAAAACAAATCTCAAATAAAAAAAATTAGGATAAGAAATTAGCTTTTCAACTTTATATCTATGAAATTTTGAAAATTATTTTTGCAGATGTTATTACGATCAAATTTTTCATTTTCAAAAATAATTTGAGAATTTTTCATTAAATTTTGAAAGTTGATCGTCATATACTTTTACCAATACCAATGTGGTATTTATGCTGATATGCACTCTAAAAAATAAAAAATATTCATGAAAAATCTTAAATCAGTATTTTTTACCACAAGGTGTCAAGCTGTCTATTTTAGAACTTAAATCATACTCATGGAATTGTTTTAGCAAAAACCTGTTTTGGATTTTGGATTTTCATCTTTACAATTTTGTAAATTAATATTTTGAATAATATATTGTATTTAATTCATTTTATATAAGTTTCAATGTATATTTCTAAAATTTTCCTAGTTTTAAAATACGAGTTTTCCTTTATTTGTAAAATTTTTTGTGGAATTTTCTCAAATTGTGAACTTTGAAATTCTTTAAATGGTTCCATTTAACCATCATTGAATCAGTTTTTTAAAATTCATTTCATTTTATGAATTTTGTATTCTTTAAAAATTTTCTCATTTTCAAAATACAAATTTTTTTTACTCCTTAATTTTTTTTGAGGGGATGTTTCTGAATTTATAGATTTCAAAATTCTTCAAATATTATTATTAAATTCATATTAAATCAATTTTGGAAAATTTATTTTATTTTATGAGTTTTGCATTTTTTTATAATTTTCTTGTTTTCAAGATACAAAGTTTTCTACTCCAAAAATTTTTCTGGTAAGATTTTTTTTTAGTTTGTAATTTTTATAACTCTTCAAATATTATTATTTAATTTATATTAAATTAGTTTTTGAAAATTTAATTTATTTTATGAGTTTTGCATTTTTTCACATATTAACAATTTTTCCTTGTAATTTTTTTTAAAAAAATTTTATGAGTTTGAAATTTTAATGGTTTTTTTCCTGAACAATAAAATTGATTGTGTTATTAGATTAAATTAAATTGATCATATGAAATTTTATTTCAAATACATAACTTTTAATTTTTACAATTTAATCCTTTCAATTAATTTTTATGGTATCTTTCAAAAATCTTTAGAATTCAAAATGCCATGGATGATATAATCCACTAGAAAACAAAAGCCATTAATTTAAATGTAATCAAATTAAAAATAATAATGACAAATATGATAAATGAATAAGAAAAAAGATTGGTGGAAATGTGTAGCAACCTTTCAGCCAAGGCATTTCCTTTATACCTTGCCCTATTTTCTCTATTTAAAAAGAAGGGAAAAAAATTCTCATAGGAGCTTTTGGAGGTTAGAAAGAAAAAACACTAAAAAAATAAAAAAATTGTTAATTTTTCAAGTTTTCAAGATAATTTTTCGTGTAAAAATTCTAATTTTTGTTATTTTCAACTTTGAATCTTCATTTTTATGAGTTTTATGATTGCTTGAGCTCATAGAGTGAAATGAAAGGCAAAGCATGAAAACAATGATCAAAGTTGATGTATTTTGTTGATATATTTGATTTTTATTGCATTTGTGTTGATTTTCATTATAATAATTTGTGTTTATCAATAAAATGATATTATCTTTATGAATATACGTTTAGTGCTACTTATCATGTCATGTTCATGTTGATTTATGTCGAAATATTAGTGATTTTATTTATTTTCAAGCTTATTGAAAATTTGTTTATATATTTATGATATAATGAAATTTCATGATGGAAGAACTTTATTTTGGTGATATTTATGCTTTGGCCGAATCTAATCAAAATTTTTTATGATGTTTTTGTTGCTTAATTTTGTGATGATTTGATGTTTTTTAGATTATTTTGTAATACTATATATAAGGACTCATTCGTAAAAAATTGCAAAACATTTTCTATGGGCATCCAAGCTTAGCCAATTGGTTGTAGGCGACTTTAGAAATGTTTTAGGTTTAGCTTAACATATTTGAATGTGTTTGATGTACATTGTACCATTTTGGGCCATTTTGCAATTTTAAAAAGGTCGAGGACTAATTTGAAAAAATGAAAAAATTATTTTATGGTTATAGGTGTTTGGCCGAATCATTTTCATGACTTTTGATGTCGTTTTTGTGATTTTTTATGGTGTGTTTGTGTTAATTAATGTTTTTCTATTATGTAGGGACTAAATTATAAAAAAAAAAGAAAATTTTCTTTCAAGGCCATCCATATTTGGCCGATTGCTTGTATATACTTGTGAAAGTGTTTTCATGTTTATTTTGATATGTATGAATATGTTTTATGCATTTTTCATCATTTGGTGGCCATTTTAAAATTTTAGAAAGTTTAGGGACTTATTTGCAGAATTACAATTTTTTTCTAAGGCCATAGTTACTTGGCCGAATTTATTATATGATCTTTGGTATGATTTTTTGTAATTTTTTTGTTATCAATTTTGTGTTTAGTTATGATTTTATTTTGTATACGAACTAAATTGCAAAATTAAAAATGTTTAGGGATAATTTAGCAAATCTTAGCATTTAGGGGTGACATGGCCATTTTAGTCATTTTTAAATTTTTTAATATTCTTGTGGTCTTCCGTAGGGGTACAAAAGTTATCAAAACTTTTTTATTCTTTCGGTTTTTTGTTAGGGTACGAAATGTAATTTTGAAAAGTTTAAGGACTTATTTGCAAAATTGCAAGATTTTTATTGTAAGGCCATACGTACTAGGCTGAATTTATTATATGATTTTTGGTATGATTTCCATTACTTTTTTTGCTGAATTTTGTGTTTACTATGATTTTATCTTGCTTAGGGACTAAATTGCAAAGTTAGAAAATATTTGGGATCATTTAGAAAAACTTTGCATTTTAGGATTCATGTGACATTTTTTATATTTTAAAAATATTTCTAGCATTCCTATGGCCTTCTATAGGGTGTAGAAATTATTAAAACTTTTCGTATACCTTCGATTTTTAGTTGGGTAGGAAATGCAATTTTGAAAAGTTTAAGGATCTATAGCAATTTTTGCATTTTGGGTATATCCTGATATCTAAGTTACCCTTGGATAGTATAATTGTCATTTCATATCATTTTAGGGTCCTTTAGCTGATTGTGATACATATAGGTTAAAGGTACACCATAAAGGTATTTTAGTAATTTTCTTAGAATCGATTCCTATATGATCACAGGGATACTTATAGGTCGAAAGTGTATAGTAGGAGTAGGTTTGTTTGTTTATGATCTCATCCAGCCCATTAAGTTGATGGGTAGGTATACATCGAAGGTAAACCTTGGAGGTACTTTGGTAATTTTTCTTAGAATCAAGTCCTTTAAAGTCATCGAGATACTTTTATGTCAAAGGTACATAAAGGGGATATATTCATCTTTTTACAAAGTTATCATGTCCTTTAAGCTTATCGAGATATTTAGATGTTAAAGGTAAACCTTAGGGACATTTTAGTAATTTAGTTAGAACCAAGTCCTATGTGATCACTAGGATACTTCTATATCGAAGGTGCATAGAAGAATATGTTCTTTCATCTAGAAGTTTTAGAATCTTTAGGGTACTAAGATACTTATATAAGAAGGTACACATTAGTAACATCTCATTAATTTATTTTTAGAACCGAGTCCTTTAGGGCACTAGGATACTTTTACGTCAAAGGTGTACCTTAAGGGACATTTTTGTAATTTTGACCAAATTAGGATCCTCAGAGTCGAGTTTGGTATATTTTGTCTAAATCGAGTCTTAAGGTAATTTTTAATATTATTAATAAATTTGGAATTTTTATAAAATTAAGGTAATGTTTTCGATGTTAAAATAATATGTAGAATTTCTCCTAGAATATGAGAATGGTTCACGGATTATTTTAATAACGAGATATCCTTTTAAAAATATGAAAATCGAGATTTTTTATAAATTTTGAAAAAATAAAACCTTTGTATTCCATTGACTCTCCAGTGGGGTACAAAAGATATGTTGATTTGTAAAGTCTTTCATATTCCACCGGCTCTCTAGCAAGGTACGAAAGAGAATGATTAAAACCTTCATGTTCTTTTGATTCTCTGGAAGGTCGTTGAAGAAATTCTAATTTTCAAAAATATTAAAAACTCGATGTTCCCATCTGAAATGATAAAATTTGTTTCATAACTTTAGTTTTTAAATATGGAAATTATTATTAAATATCAAATATTGGAATTGAATAAAAATAAAAAATTTTGTTAACACATGACCAATAGGGTACCGACTGCGAAGCATCACGAAAAAGTCGATCTTTACTTATGATTGTAATCGACTCCCGAACCCTTTCATGTGATCTCTAGTATATTCACAGATCTTAAAGTTTACTTTTATGTGTTTTGTAACCATAAAATATAAACTCTGACATGTGACCAATCTCACCTAGTTAAAATAGATTGGTGGTGACTCCAAAAAAATAGTCGTTTCATAATGACTAGTGAGAGTGAAGTCAAGTAAGCAATTCATCTCGATAATTTAATCGCCAAACATGAATAATAATAATGACATGGACACCATAAAATAAAACAGTAATGAGATATATATAGGAACAATGGCTACACCCACCATTTTAAGTCAGGCTAGTCAAGATTTGTATCTGAGCCATGTAGTGACAACTTGGCGACTCTGCTGGAGACAAGTTGGAGAGTCAACCCTAAAATTAATCATGTGTTAACTAAATTTTGATTAATTCAGTTTCAATCGGTATTTAACTATAATTCCTGATATTTTCAAAACAAAATTTTATTATATTTTTGGCTTATGTAGAAATTCTGCTATATATTTTTCATACATTTCACTAACCCTTTGGTTTCCTTTGTAGCATTATTTCTAGGAATTTAGAATAGGGGCTTTTATTATTTTTGAAAGTGTCGAGTCATAAAAGGCAAGTGGTTCCCCCACACACATTATACACTTGCATAAGCATTAGATTCTCCTTCAGTGTATGAAGGGGGCATAGTTATTTTAAGAATGAGCAAAATAGCTCTGCATTCTGAGGTGTTAGACTCTATTTGAGCCAATGAAAAGCCTATGGGTGTAAATTCCTACACTTGCCTAAAGTGTTAGCCTCCTTATGGGCATGGAAGATACTCCCGCTCAAAGGCATTAGCCTCTGTTTGAGCCAATGAAAAGCCTATCAGGTGTACATTCGTACACTTACCTGAGGTGTTAGCCTCGTTATAGGCATGGAAGATACTCCCACTCAAATTAAACACTTTCCAACATAAACTCGCAAGGGGTAAAAATTAGGGTACCTCGTAAGTTCTTTTTATACTCTTAGAGCAATTCGAGAACTTGTTTAGATGATTAACCTAAACTTCATGTAATAAGCCGTAAAGGCTTCACCTTGTTAGAGCCATAGTCAGTTCTAGAAGGTACCAAATAAGTTACACATTGGGGAACATCTCTAACCGTTTATTCTTGAAATTTGATTTTCTTGATATTAATAAGTGTATGTTGGTTCCTATGATACATTTTACTTTTATTCATTTCTTGCAGTAATTTGTTATATTATGAAGTATTTTTCATAATTTTTTAGCATGACATCCATATCTCATGAAAACTTGTAAATTTTTTCAAGCATTTTTAAATTTGCAAAGTTTATATTTTTATATACTAAAATTCTTCCATTTATTTTGTTTCAAGGATCGAATTATGGATGATCATATGGGAGTAAGAATCAGATCATTAAATTCTATTGAAGTAGTGTACGAAAATAGAATTTGGACGATGAAAGACTAGCTCGATGGACTAATAAATAGAGTCAAGAAATTTGAAGGAATAGTAAGAGAAATAGACCATGAGATCCAAGTGGTAAAAGAACAAATTTTCAAATTAACCTTTGAAGACTTAAAGGTTAGGTAGAGTGTCTTATTAGAAATAAGTGAAGCAAAAACACCAAATTTTGGATCTACCCAAATCAAATTATCTTCCAATCTTTTTGATTTTTTTGATGTTATTCCATCATCCTCCACAGTTCACAGTGAGAAAGGATTACAGGGAAGTCAACTTGATTTGTTCCATTTACTTATGAAGAATTGTTTTTATTTTGCTTCAAGATTAGTTCATCGTTCCTATATACAAGTCTCCCATTGAACCTTCTAATCCCAAATGTTATGACATTAATGCATGTTGTGATACAGGGACATTCAATAAAAACATTCAATACCTTCAAAAAGAAAGTTCAAAAATTGTACAATGTTGGCGTAATCTAGATGAAGCAACACAAACCACTAAATGGAGGATACCACATAAAAGGAAAAAATGTAAGCACAAACTTTAAGTTCAATGGAATCGCTCAAGATAAGGTAACCAGTTTGCCAACAGTCAGAAGGTATTACTAACACTTCTACCCTTTTTATCTAGGGAAGTACAAGCTGAAGAGCAACCACCTTATGGTGTTTAGTATGTGAAAGCCAATTTCATATACATATTCATAGTGACCTAAAAGCTCTTTAAGAGGCAACAGGTAGCGTATGTGAGGAAAAAGAGTCATCCTGTTATTAAATGCCAACAAGACATAGCCAATAGAAGCCAAGATCATAGTAAGTAGAAAAAATGAGAAAATCCATTCGGACAGTGTCCTCACCCCCATCCTTTCATTACTCAGCAACTTCAATAGGTTTGTCCATGTACCTCATACCCTTTCATACAAACTTTTGTGATCCAAAGTCCTACAAAGCTAAGAAACTTGAGAAATAGTTCAGGCAATTCTCAGATGCAAAAAATAAAAAGGATGAAGGTGTATCATGCTCCATTGATTTCCTATATCGAACACTTTCCTTTAGTCATTTAGACTTAGATGATCTTCATTATTCCACTAAAGCCTGGAAACTCCCTACCTAGAGTGATATAATCCAAGCATCAGGACACAACATTTTTTGTTTAAGGATTTCATCAACCATTCATGCAGTTTAATGTGAAGGTAATTTTGAGTATTCAACATGGTTGACTAGGGAATCATAGGCTACTATAAATTCTAACTTGAATTGTTTAAATGATTACTTGTTATGCAATAAGCTTTTGGATTCAACTTTTTTGCTAAAAAAAATAGTAAAGAGACAACATGATTTAGATGACAAGAAATAATCATACCTCTAATGGAATTTTCATGTTTGGGAATCTAGAGATCGATACACCTCCTGATGTTCCACTAGTTGATCTATAATTTAGGCTTTAGGGATGCCAATCTAGTAAAATTTGGAATTGGTGGATGTTTTATCAAGGATGATTGGTCTAAAGGTCATCAACCTTATGGCAGTATGCCAATCAGGGGTAATATATATCTTCACTTTAAAATTCTATAAATTTTTTTTTGGAAATGGTGAATTGTGAAATGAATTTTTGTTTGTAAATACTGTGTAAACTGGCATCGACCATGACTTTTATTAATAATGATCTCCAATATCTAGGATAATGACAACTTTTTGAAAATTTTACCTTTGATAAATTATCACTGTTAGGTTGAACTCTCTTAGAAAGGTCCTTCACTTCCACATAACTGATTATGCTAGACATTCAACTATAGACCTTTTCACCTACAAATATCTTCCATATTTAGATGTTCTTTTCTATGGATTCCTTGAAGGTCATAAATAGATTATGCTCCTAAAAGATTCAAATACTGATAGTTTGATATGTGTTAAAATAATGGCAGTAATTTTGAGACCTCCATCATTTTGATAACTTTTTGCTATAACTTCCATGACAATTTTCCTTCCAAACAAAATATTTCAAACTAATTCTTGATACATAAGATATGAAATCTAAGATCTTTCTAAGCCAATCTAATTTTTTTCTTAAAAGGTTAACCAAAATCAAAATTCATTAGTGGCTATGAAGCTAAAAATGTTGTGGGGCATTCCCTAAGTCTTTAGAAATTAAGTGCAACATCATGTTATTGAGGTATTCAAAATGATTTTAGAAAGAAAACAACCATTTTTCCAAGTGAAATGCTTACCAGTTCGAATGGCTATGCATGAAATGAAAAAATAGCCTTCTTTTTTATCCCTTTGCAAATATAAAAAATAATCCTTTTGCAGTCCCTTTTAAGTCTAATAATTTAATTTCTTTCTTTAAACCCTAATAAAAAATCACCTACCACATTAGGGACAAATGAAGCAAACCTCCAAAATTGAAAGAGGCTAATTACAATCTAAGGTTACAAGTAGAACAAGTCAGATGTCATGAAGAAAAGTTTAAAGAAAGAAAAAAGTTTAAATTTAAAAATTCAAATATTTAAAGTAAAAAATGAAGAAAATTCAAATTTCAAGTATTTAATACAATGAATGGAGAAAATTTCAAGCTCTTTTAGAATGAAGAATAAAGAAAAATGTGATGAAGAAATAAATAAAGAGAAGCACAGAAAGATGAAAGATAGGAAGGATAAAGAAATGAAGATTTGTTCTTCTAGGGAGACTAGCTCGATTTGATTCCTTCTGAAAAGAAATGATCATTGATTCAATTACCCTTAAACATTTGATTTGGGCCTATTTATCATTTCTTTCTAGACCATGAACCATGGCCTACGTTAAATACCTAACAAAGTTTGTTTCAATCAAACATAGCTATTTGAGCTATCGAGTCATTTCCAGGAATCTACATTCAAATTCATCTTTTGGATGATTTTTGAGTCCTTAAAAATATGATAGGACAAGCTTAAACGCCTTGGAATTGCTTTTAAATTAATAAGATAGCCACTAATGAAAAAGAACCTTTCATGTTAATTTAGAAATTATCGCAATCCTTCGAAAATTAATAACATCAACAAAAAGTTGAATAGAATGCCCAAGTATTGATTCCTTTCAAGATAAACTTTTAGAACTTTTGTTCCCAACCTTGAGAATAGATCCTTTCCAAAGCTTTTCAAATCAACCGTTCAACCGTTGGTGTTTACTAGTATTAGTTTAACACCTATTAGGCTATTGCAATTAAAGATTAAAAGGATGTTATAACTTAATTGTTAGCCTTTCAAAGAACTCTTATGAAACAAACATCCATCTGAATTTGGTCTTGATAAACCTTGACTTTGTTGTATCAATTTCTTCAAGACAGAAAATAGTGCCACCCCATTTATGCCTCTAAATTCATTTCTTCATCTCATTGAAAAAAGTCTTGAATGGTGATCATCGATCAAAAGAAGAAGTTTTGACATCATGACGAAGATAGTATATCTTTTATCCTTGCTATTGGATCCATGGTGAAATGATTTTAAAATTTTCATAGATTTTAATCATGTAAATTCTCTCCCAGATCAAAATAAGAAGATGATCTTATTTTGTAAATCTTAGAATTTTGATAAATTATGACATTTTTTATTATTTCAGTAGAAGTTTACGGATATGCCTTGAACAAATATTTATTTAATTTGCATAAATTATATCTTTAAATCAATGAATACTAATTTGATATTTGATATTTGATGACTTTTCAAGAAAGATTGAACGATTCTCTAAAGAAATTTATCACGTTTTCACATAATCCTATGGTAAGGTAGGTACACAAGGCTATGAAGAAGCTTCGATGGTGATATTCGAAGCATTCAAAAAAACCTTCGATGGTGATATTCAAAGCATTTAGAAATTTTGATTTAGAAAAATATTTTTAAAGCTTCGTTGGTGATATTTGAAGCATTCAAAAAAAGCTTCGATGATGATAT
This sequence comes from Adansonia madagascariensis, assembly GCA_038381835.1. Lineage (NCBI taxonomy): Eukaryota > Viridiplantae > Streptophyta > Magnoliopsida > Malvales > Malvaceae > Adansonia > Adansonia madagascariensis. The sequence continues at coordinate 37,142 of JBBYHL010410221.1, forward strand.
TCAAAGCATTTAGAAAAAGCTTCGATGCTGATATCAAAGCATTTAGAAGTTTTCATTTAGAAAAATGTTTTCAAAGCCTTAATGGTGATATTCAAAGCATTTTAAAAAAGTCTTCGATGGTGATATTCAAAGACAAAGCTCCTATGGTGATATTTAAAGCATTCAAAAGTTTTTATTCAAAAAAATACTTTCAAAGTCTTCAATGGTGGCTTTCAAAGACAAAGCTTCGATGGTGATATTCAAAGCATTCAAAAAAGTCTTTGATGGTGACACTCAAAGATAAAGCTTCAACGGTGATATTCGTAGCATTTATAAAAGTTTTCAAAACTCTTCAAGGCAACTTTGTTCTGTTAAGTAGAAGGATTGATGATGTTTATGTAAGAACCAAATCATTTGTGATCATGAGGATGCTTCTATGCCAAAGGTGTACAGGAGGAATATATTCATTTGTTATTGGTCAGCTTCACTTGGTTAGAAACCAATGAAACATGATGTCCAACTTTGTCTTGTTAAGAAGAAGGATCGACAAAGTTTATGTTAAAACCAAATCCTTTGTGATCACCAGGATTCTTCTATGCCAAGGTGTACAAGAGGAATACATTCATTTGTTATTGATTAGCTTCACTTGGTTAGAAACCAATGAAGCATGATGTCCATGTTCATCTGATTAAGTAGAAGGATCAACAAAGTTTATGTTAGAAATGAAAGCTTTTTGATCACTGGGATGCTACTAAGCTAAAGATGTATAGGAGGAATAGTTCATTTGTTATTGGTCAGCTTTACTTGGTTAGAAACCAATGAAGTATAATGTCCAACTTTGTTTGATTAAGTAGAAGGATCAACAAAGTTTATGTTAGAACTGAATCCTTTATGATCACCAAGATGCTTCTATAAAGATGTATAGGAGCTATAGGTTCATTTATTATTGGTCAGCTTCACTTTGTTAGGAACCAATGAAGCAAGATATCTTCTTCATGCAATCCTATGGTAAGATAGGTAAAATAAGGTTTAAATTAACTTTATCTGACAAAGTAGAAGAATCGACAAAGTTTTCATAGTTTTTTTCTTCTTTAGTTTATGTATATATATATACTTGTGTCAAAAAAAACTTTTTAGAAAAGCTTATACGGCCCGACCAAAATTATGTCTATTTAGTCCTTGTCCTCTTCCTGATTCTCAACAACGGCCAAAGAAGGGTAGCTGTAGACATCTAGTTTTGTTCGAGCCCTCTTCCCTATTAGTTTAAAATATCTGAGATACAAAATTTGACACTTATCCCAGTGAGGTAAATTTCCTTTAGGGGGAATGTGCTTGTTCAAGACCTACTTAGTTATGCTTAAATGACCACAAGTGTATGAGACGAAATTAACGCCATTTCAAGGGGCATATAGAACAAATCTCAAATAAAAAGATGAATATCAAGGTAAGAAATTGGTTTTTTAACTTTACACCTGTGAAATTTTGAAATTTATTTTTGCAGATGTTAGTACAGTTAAATTTTCCATTTTAGGAATTTTATGAGAGTTTGTTTGGGAAGTTGAACGTCGTATATTTCTATAGATACCAACATGGTATTTATGTTGATATGCACTCCAAAAAATTAGAAATATTCAAGGAAGAATTTGTATTTGCGTTTTAAAAAGCTCCTCCTCTTCTCTAGAATGTTGCTTCCATTTTTCGTCTAGCTCTCGATGAGCTTATAATAGGCAACATAATATTAAATGTCAACCACTGTAAATTCATTAACCATCATCCTTATATCACTCTATTACTTATTCTCCACTAAAGGTATGCATTTATATGATTTCTCATGATTTTTATATACTTATGTTATCATCTTTGGCTTTTCATCAGCATGTGCTTTACTTTCACTAATGTTGTATAAAGCAAACAACATAAAAAACTGTTAAAAATAAAAGTAACAATTTAGTATGTAATGTTTTCTATATGCTTATTCCTATCACTGAAATCATTTCTATAATTACTTGCAATTTAAAAATACACCTTTTGATTTCTTAACCTTCCTAGGTCTTACTGCCTTATCTTCCCCTTCGCTATGTTCGACATTCCTCCAACAACTTAACTTTACAAATTTCTATCATGAGATTGAATCTATAACGAAACATCAAAATAATGCATAATCAATAATTTTTCAAACATAAACTAATATGATAATTACAAATTTGAAACAATTACTAACATCAATATGATAACAAAAATATAGTAAATTTAGAGAAAATTGCCGGAATGATAATGTTACAAAAATATCATAAAAAAGAAAACTTACATTTAAATGGGTACTTTTTGGTTACTAGCTCCAACCGTTTTTGATTTTGAATCCTCGCCACTAAAAATAACAATTTAATATTTCAAAATTTTTCCACTCTTAGCCTAACACGATTAGGGTTTTGGTTTTTCGTTATATGGAGGAAAGAGGTTTTGTTAGTACACTACAAAGGTTTGGGATTTTTGTAGATGGAAGGGAAACAATGAAAAATTTTCCTCCATTTTATTATCAAATACCATGCTCAGACAAGTTTAGTGGAGACAACAATGGAAATTTTATTTTTTTCCCTTTTCATTTTTTCAACTAAACAAAACTATTCAATCTTCCTTTACAAGATTTAACTCATTTCCTTTCACTAAGTATACCGAATACAACTTAGGCTTTCTTTAATTTTTCCTTTCAACAGTTGAGATCAACTTTTTATCTAATGGTCACTATTCCTACAAGCTTATGGGAAGCTTATTTTTAAATAAACTATATCAGAATTTTTCTTAATTAATTAGGACATTAGTAATATCAGATGACAAAATTAACTTAAACCATAAACATGGGAGATTTTATTCCATAAGATTAGTCAACAGCCTCAAAGCCCAAACATTATTTATAATCTCTAATCTATAAAATATAAAGTATCAATATGGAGAATTCAAAAATAGTTATAGATATTCACCATATTTTTAAATTGCCAGCATAAATATTTTCTTATTATTAATAAGATCTCTCCAATTTATAAGTAAGAATTTTAATTTCACTAAAAGTCTTTTTTTAAATATTTTTATTCGATACTAAACAAAAAAAGTTAAAATTTAGATTAATTTACTTTATTTTCAGAGTTCTATTTTTTCCTTAAAAATGAATTTATTTGAAAAAAAGTTAAAATTTATATGAACTTTTTATTTTCATAAATTTTGATTTTATATTAAAATAAAAGTAAAAAAGATTATAAATTTAGACATTCACAAACTTTACTTGTTAATGCATTATTTGATTTTAATTTACATAAAACATAGATAAAGATATAGGGAATGAGTAATTAAATTTTCTTCTTTGATTAAATTTCTAAATTATTATTGTAAATTAATAAAAAAAAGTTAGAATCCATAATTATATTCATACCATTATAAATAGGGTAAACTACAAGTTAGTGTTGGTGTAAGCCCTACAAGCTAATCTTTGTGGCTTGTAAGGCATTAGCATTTAATGATTTCATGTAGTCAAATCTTATATTTAATTAATGTTATAAAAGTATTTCTTTATCCATAAGATTTAATTACATAATTGTTATAAATATATTATGTAGATAAAGCCCATGAAACACATTGGCTTTGCAAAAACTGTAAAGAGTTGCACTTATGAGATCCCTATGCATTAAAGTAGTATTTCTAAAATGTTCTTAGTCATCGTATTTTTAGACACCTAATTTTGTTCAAGCCCCCTTCCCTGTTAGCCCAAAAATCTCCTAGATACAAAATTAGGTATCTGTCTTAGTGGAGGTAAATTTCCTTTAAAGGGAAGGTACATTTTCAAGACTTATTTAATTGTGCTTAAATGACCGCAAGTGCACGTGAAAAAATTAGTGCCCTTTCAAAGGTCATAGAGAGCAAATCTCGGATAGAAAAAAGAATTTCAAGGTAAAATAATCAGCTTTTAATTTTATACTTTTGAAATTTGAAACTTGTTTTTGCAGATGTTATTACGGGCAAACTTCTTATTTCTAAAAATTTTTCGAGAATTTTTTTGCTAAACTTGGGAAGCTAATTGTCATATATTTTTATCCATACCAATGTGGTATTTTATGTTGATATGCACTCTAAAAAAATAGAAATAATCAAGCAAAAATTTGTATCAGCTTTTTATACCACAAGGTGTTAAGTTATCTATTTTTATAATTAATTTTTAATTTTTTATAGTGTCTAAGTATCATACTCGTAAACTTTTTTAGTATGAATTGCTCTATACCTCAGATTTTCATCTTTACTTTTATAAATTAATTTTTTGATTAATATGATGGATAAAATTCATTTTTATAAACTTTGAACTTATTTTTGAAATTTTTTCTGGTTTTAAAATACGAGCTTTTCTTCATTTGTAAAATTTTTGGTGGAATCTTCTCAGGTTTTAAATTTCAAAATTCTTTAAAAATTCATGTTTAACTACCATTAAATTGGTTTTTCATAATTCATTTTATTTTATAAGTTTACATTTTCTACCCATTTTCAAAATATGGAGTTTTCTACTCCATAAATTTTTTCGAGAAGACTTTTTTGCATTTCTAATTTTTAAAAAAAATTTAAATATTATTCTTTAATTCATAATAAATCAGTTTTAAAAATTTTAATTTATTTTATGAGTTTTAGAATTTTTCTTGTTACTGAGATATGGAGTTTTTTACTCTGTAAATTTTTCAGTAGTATTTTTTTTAGTTTATAATTTTTAAAATTCTTCAAATATTATTTTTTAATTCACATTAAATCAATTTCTCAAAATTCAATTTATTTTATGAATTTTGCTTTTTTACATATAGCAATTTTGCCCAATAAAGTTTTTCTCGTAAAATTTTATGAGTTTGCTATTTTTAGTGTTTTTCTATTGTACTTAAAAATTGTTTCTATTAGCAGGTCAAATTAAATTAATCATGTGACATTTTGTTTCAAATGCATAATTTTTAATTTTTAATTTTTAATTTTTATAATTTAATCATTCTAATTAATTTTTACGATATAATTTTGCCAATTATATAAATATCTTCCAAAATTATCCAAACTTTGGTGATGTCATGCATGACATAATCCATTAACTGACAAAAGCAATTAATTTAAATCAAACCAAAATCAATTAACATCAAATCAAATTAATATTCAGCAAAAAATAAAAAAAAATAAAGAATATGGTAGAATGGTGGAGAACCATTCGACCAAGGCTTTTTCTTATAAGCCTTTGCCAACCTCTATTTTAAGGTAAATTCTTGCAAATTTCTTAATTTGTGTTTATTTCTTATTTGAATCTTCCTTTTAATGAGCAAAATGAATACTTGTGTTCATGAAATTTTATTCATGTTGAAAGGCCAAGTATGATGGTTATGATTAAATTTCTTGATTTTGTTGTTTTAGTTAATTTTTATTAGTAATAATTTGATTTTCTTTGAGGTTATTTGTGTTTGTTGATATATATTGTTATTTTCATGTATATATGTTTATGCAATTTTCTTAATATTTTCATGTTGTTTTATGTAGATTTATTCATTTTTTATGTTTTTATGTCTGTTTATGCTTGGTAGAAATTGCAACATGTATATTTATTAATATTTATGAAAATATGTGATGAAAAAATTATTTTTTGTTGAAATATCATGTTGGTAAAATTATATAGGGGCTGATTTTGTGATGCTTTATTTTATTTGGCTTATTTTGTAAATATTAAAAATTTTAGAGACTAAATTGCAAAATTCATAAAATTTTTTGTACCATTTTGGTTTGGCTGAGAATTTCATAGGCTGTTTGGAAACTGATTTTGTGTGTTTTGGAACATGTTATAGGTGTTTTAACATTTTGGAGGTCATTTTCCAATTTTAGGAAAGTTTAGGGGCTAAATTGTAAAATACGTAAAAATGTGTTTTATGGCCAAAAGTGCTTGCCCAAACCCTGATGTATATTTTTGCCATGATTTTTGTGTTAATTTTCACTTGATTTGATGATTTTTGGTGTGATTTTGTAGTATTTTATATGTAGGGACTTAAATATAAATATCAAAAAAGTTTAAGGACTATTTCGTAAAATATTGAAAATTTTTGTTTCAAGGCCAAGATGTTTGGCCAAATCTTTATGAATATATTTTTTGTGTTTTTCATGTTTACTTTCACATGTTTAATGATTTTTTAGTATTTTTCTGTAATGACCTAAATGCAAAAATTATAAAGTTCATGGACTATATAGCAAATTTTAGTATTTATGGGAAGGATGGTCATTTTTATCACACTTAAATATTTCTACTATTCATATGGTCTTCCATAGGGTATATAAATTTTTAAAAACATTTTGTTTCCTTTTGGTTTTTCGTAGGGCACGAAATGTAATTTTTAAAAGCTAGGGGCTTAATTATAAATTTTGCATTTTAAGCCAATTTTGATATTTTAATTTTGACCTTGGTAGAACAATTATTTCGTATCATTTTAGTGTCCATTAGGAGTACAAGGATACTTTCATGTCGATGGTATACCTTAGGGGTATTTTGGTAATTTTTCTTGAACTAAGTCTCAGATACTCATCGGGATGCTTTTAGGCCAAAGGTGTATATTTAGGATAGGTTCCTTATTTTATAATCATTTTCCTGTCCATTAGGTTACCCGGATACTTCAATGTCAAAAGTAGACCTTAGAGACATCTTAATAATTTACATTAGAACTAAGTCCTTTGTGATCATCAAGATACTTCTATGTTGAAGAGGTACAGTAGGAATATGTTTGTTTCTTTATAATGTTTTAGAATCTTTTGGGTACTAAAATACTTATATGCCAAAGGTACTCCTTAAAGGCATTTTAATAATTCATTTATTTTAAAACCAGTCCTTCAGAATCACTGGGATACCTTTAGGTCGAAGGTGTACATTAGGAAACATGTTGATCACTAGGATCCTTAGAATCAAGTTTAGTGCTTTCTGCCTAAACCAAGTCTTAGGATAATTTTTAATATTTATAATAAAATTAGAATTTTTGTAAATTAAGGCAATATCTCCGATGTTAAAATTGTACATAGAATTTCTACATAACATATGAGAGGAATTTTACGGATTATTTTAGTAATGAGATATCCTTTTCAAATATGAGAATTGAGATGTTTTTACATCTGAGAAAATAAACCTTTGATATTCCACAGACTCTCCAACCGGGCTGCAAGAGAAAATGATAAAAATCTTTGTGTTCTTCTGGTCCCCCGAAAGGGTGTGGAAGAAATTATGGTTTTTTATAATATTAAAACTCGATTTTCTCATCTACAATAATAAATTTATTTCATAAAATTTTATTTTAAGATATGGGAATCATAATTAAATAGCAAATATTGAAACCAAATAAAAATCAAAATTTAAGCTGACACAGGATTAATAAGGTACTTATTACTGGGCATCACGAAAAGGTCAATCCTTACTTGTGATTGTAACTGACTCCTGAACCTTTCAAGCGATCTTTAGTATGAATGTAGACCTAAAAGTTTGTTTCTATGGGTTTCATAATCCTTCACATAAACTCTAGTAGGTGTCCAATCTCACTGGCCAAAATAAGATTGGTGGTGACTTCAAATAAATGGTTATTTTGTAATGACTATTTAGAGTTAAGTTGGATAAGCGATTCATCCCGACAACTTTGTCCCTAAACATGGAAAATAAATAATGATAATAATATGGGCCCTAGACAAAAGAAATAATGATATATATATAGAAACAAAGGGATACATTCACCATTTTAAGTCGGGCTAGTCTGAATTTGTATACGAGCCATGTTACGATAGCTTGGTGACAGTTAAAGAGTTAAGCCTAAAATTAATCCCATGTTAAATAATTTTGATCAATTTAGTTTCAATCGGCATTTAACTATAATTCCCACTATTTTCAAAACAAAATTTTTATTACATTCTTGATTTATATAGAAATCTTGCCACATTTTGTTCATATTTTTCACTAACCCTTTTGTTCTCTTTGCAACTTTATATTTCTCTAACCCTTATGTTCTATTTGCAACTTCATATTAATAAGTATATGCTGTGTTGCTATTATTCATTTTATTTTTATTTCTTCTTCACATCAATTTATTATACTATGAAAGATTTTTTAGCTTAACATTCCTATCCTATAAGTACTTGTAAATTTATTTATGCATTTCCTTATACATTTGCAAAATTCGCATCTTTATATTTTCATGCATTCATAATTTTTACAACATACTATAACAGCTCCATTTATTATCTTTCTAAGCATCACCACATGGATTGTTATATTGGGGCAAGAATTAGCATGTTAGAGTCCATTCAAGAAGAATTTGGTCATGAAGTCTAGGGAACTAAAAGTCAAATCAACAAATTAATAAAAATGATCGAAAGTCTAAAAAAACACTGTCTAGGAGTAACCTCATCCTCAATGAATTTGGAAAATAAAAATCTAGAAGCATAACTAAGTGCTTTGGAGGTAAAAGTCAAAAGAATGGGACAAGAAATCCAAGAGATAAAAGAACAATTATTCAAATTGACAAAAATTATCAGAGATTTTCTCGGTGATCCATAAGGATTACTAATGCCTTCAACCCAACTTTTAGCACACAAAGACTTAGAAGCTAGTGAACCATCAGATAAGGATCCCAATCACTAGTCTTCACACATGATTGAAATAAAGCCACCTAATTCCACACCAGTACGGATTAGTCTACCTTTAAACTCTAAAGTCTTCCTTGTTCTAGGTAGCCACCTTCTGATGACCATACCAATAAAAGATCACAAAAGAATTGGGAATTCGATCTGATCCCACTGACTTATGAGGAGCTGTAATCTCTTATGCTTTAGCATCAACTTGTTGCTTCTGAGTATGTTCTTCCATATCAACCCCCTTATCCTAAATGGTATAACATTAATGAACATTGTCAATACCATGCTGGAATACAAGGACATTCAATAGAAACATGTAATACCTTCAAAAAAAAAGTTTAAAGCTACTTAATACTAACGTAATCCAGTTTGAACCAAGGACGATGTTGTTAATGAACTTTAGTCTCATTCTTAGAGGCATTAAAACATCTTGGGCAATAAAATGATTATGGAGACAACCTTTTGGCTATTGGGACTTCTAAATTTAGGCTTTGTAAATATAGGGTTTTGTAAACATAGGCATGCAAATGAAATGATCATGAAGGGTCCTGTAAATATAGGGTTCAAAAAGAATAACTAGTACTTACAAAGACTCCCTAAAAGCACCAACATAGTTAGAAAAATGAAGTGTTTACAAGTGTGGTCTTTTTGTTTATTATTCTTTTGAATCTTGTAAATGTACACTAACTATGAATAAATAAATCAGTGCTATGGTTGATGAAATGATAGTATAGAATCATGACTTAAATCCCATAGATTTTTGCCTCTACAACAATCTCCATGGTTGATATTTAGCTTATTGCTTGACATTCAATTCGTCTCATCACTTACTGTTTTATTCATTCATTCCTTCATTTATTCATTCATTTGTTCATTAATTCATATATTAATTTTTCCATTTATTGACATACATACATGGATAAAAATAAAGATAAATGTTGACAAGATATATGAATTCATGCATATTGGTTTAAGTTCTTTATTCATTTTCTAAGGGTGAAGTACTGCAAGTTCGATGAAGTTACTCAAAACAAACAAGTTGTTTGCACCTAATAAGTATTATTTATACTTCTGCCAGGGATCCGGGGAAGTGCATACTTAAAGACAATGCGTTAACATCTAAGATATATAGTCACTAAACACTAGCCTTCCATATTAACACTCGTGTCCTTTCATAAAGGGCAGATGCAATAATTATTGCACAAAAAGAATTGATGGCCTTCGACTTTAACAAGAAGGAAAGGTTCGTGCATAAGTAAAACCAAAACCCAAATATTATTATTATTATTATTATTATTATTATTATTATTATTATTAT
>JBBYHL010410221.1:47193-61895 GCA_038381835.1 Adansonia madagascariensis
ATTAAAAACAATCCTACATTATACCAACACTGTTACGAAGGATCTAAGGAGTACCAGTCAAAAGGTAATTACTTTAAAGTACTCAATTTATATCATACCAACACTTCTCTCAGGGATCTAGAGAGGTATAAGTTGAAAGACAATTACCTCAAAGTACTCAATCTTCAACGAGCCAGTCCTATAATACACACTTTTGTTGACCAAAGGGCAACAAGTAACATATATAGGACAAGAAAATAATTCTATCACAACTAATGGTGGCCGAGACCATAGTGAATCGAGAAAACGAGAGAATCCATTCGGGCAATGTCTTTGCCTCTAACCTTTTATTGTTCAACAACTTTAATAGATTTATCCTATAACTCATAGCCCTTTAAGCAAGCCTTTTTTAACCTTAAGTTTTAAAAGATGAAGAGACCTGGCAAGCAACTTAGACAATTCTCAGAAGTAGAAAATAAAAAATAGAAGGTGTATTATGCCTTATTAATTTCCTACACCGAGTTATTTCTTTTGCTCACTCAAAATTAAATAATCCTTGTCATGCCAATAAAGCCTAAAAACCTCCCTACCTAGAGTGGGAGTCACATGTTGTCATAAATTCTAACTTGAATTGCTTGGATGGTTACTTGCCATGCCACGAGCTTTTGGATTAATCTTCTTGCTAGGAATTTAGTAAAAAGAGGGCATGATCAAGATGGCAGGGAAGAACCATGCACTCGTGAAATTTTTGAGCTTGAGAACTTAGTGTTTTATAGGCCTCTTAATGTTCCACTAGCTATAACCCCAAGAATGCCAATCCAGCAAACTTTGAAGTTAGTGGAAGTCTATTAATGATGATTGGCCTAAGGGTCATTGAACTTATGGTAGTATGCCAATCAGGGTAATTTTTATCTCAACTTTAAAATTTTGTACATTTCTTTTTGGGAATTGTAAAGTATAAAATGAATTTTGATTTATAAATAGCATGTATACTTCATTGACCATGGATTTCGTTAATATCGATTTCTAGTATCTAGGATAATGAGAACATTTTGAAAATTTTCCTTTTGATAGGTGATCACCATCCGTTTAAACTCTCTCAAAAAGGTCCTTTACCTCTACATATAAGATTCTTTCAGACATTCCACTACAGACCTTTCACCAATCACACCCAAATGTTCTTTTCTATTGATTTCTTGAAGGTCAAACAAATAGGTTATGTTTCTAAAGATTCAAATATTTATCATTTGACATGTGTTAAAATAATGATAATAATTTTGAGATCTCCCTTATTTTGGTAACCTTTTGCCATAATTTCCATGACATTCTTCCAAATCCCAGATTCAAGAAGAATGGGAGTAAACATAAGCCAAAATCTGTTTTCCCTTTGAACAAAACCTTTTTAAACCAATTCTTGATACATAAGATGTGAGATCCCAACCTTTTCCAAGCCAATCCGATTCTCTTTCCTAAAGGCATAACTAATCGTTGTTGGCTACAAAGCCAACAGTATTGAAGGGCATACTTTAAGCCTTTATTGAGTGCAACACTGTGTCATTGAGGTATTCAAAATGATTTTAAAAAAATAATGCTTTTTCCTAGTGAAATGTTTGTCAATTCAAAAGGTTGTATTTGCAAGAAAAAATGGCCTTCTTTCTTTATCCATTCGCAAACATAAAAAATTATCTTTTTACGATCCCCTTGGAGCCTGCTAATTTACTTTTTTCTTTTAAACCTGAATCAGTGATACCTTCCACATTAGAGGAATATGAAATGAAGCTTCGAAATCAGGAGTAAATTTCATTTTCAGATTTACAAAAAGATCAAGAAAATGTCATGAGGCAAATTTTGAAGATTGCAAAAAGTTCAAGTTTCAAGTTCAAATATCTAAGTGAAAAATGAAGAAAGTTTGATATTCGAGTTCAAATATTTAAAGTAAAATAAAGAAAGTTCAAATTTCAAGTTTTTCAAAGAAAAAATAATCAAGAAAGTGTAAGTTTCAAGTTCTTTCAAAACGAAAAATGAAGCAGACATAAGCAAGTAAAGAAATATAGATATGTTTTACCTTGGAAGATATGCCAGGTCGAGTTTTGCTGAAAAAAAGTGATCATCGATTTAATTACCCTTAAACACTTAATTTAAGCCTATTTATCTTTTTTTCTAAACCCTTAACCATGTTCTATGTTACATAGCTAACAATGTCCATTTTGATCAAACATAGCTATCTGAGCTGTCAGGACATTCTTAGGAAGCTCTTCATAAATTCATTTTTTAAATGATTTTTAAGTCCTCGATAATATGACAGGGCAAGCTTAAAGGCCTTGGAATTGCTCCTATATTAATAATGATGCCACTACTGGGAGAGAACCCTTCATGCTAATTCAGAAATCATCCTTTTGAATATTTCATGACATCTACAAAATGTTGACTCAAATGCCCAACCATTGATTTCTTTCAAAATAAAATTCAAAACTTTCATATCTAACCTTTAGAAATGATGCGTACCACAGGCCTTTGAAATCAACCCTTCAAACTAGGTGTTTACTAGCATTAGTTCAACATTTGTCGAGTTATTATGTTTGAAAATTAAAAGGATGGTATAACTTGATTGTTTACCTTTCAAGGAATCCTATGAAATGCAACCTAAATTTTGTCTTGATAAATCTTGACCTTGTCATATCAATTTCTTCAAATTAAATATTAGCAGTGCCACCCCATTTGTGCCTCTAAATTTATCTATTCATTTTATTTAAAGATATTTTGAATGGTGATCATCTATTAAAGGAAAAAGTTTTAACAACATGATAAAGATAGCATATCCATTATCCTTGATATTGGCAAGTCCATGGTTGAAACTGTTTTGAAATTTTCATAGATTTTGATTAAGTAAACTTTTTCCTTAGGCTAAAATAGAAAGGTGATCTTATTCCATGAAATCTTGAATTTTGATGAAATATCATATTTTTTATCATTTCAATTGAAGTTTGTGAATATGCCTTGAGTAGATATTTATCCAATTGCGCAAATTATATCTTTGAATTAATGAACACTAATTTAATATTTGATATTTGATGACTTTGCAAGAAAGATTGAATGATTCTCTTTAAAAATCTATTAGCTTCTCATGTGATCCTATCATAAGGTAGGTGAAGAAGGCTTTGAAGATGCTTCAAGGGCGATAGTCGAATCATTTCAAAAATGTTTATAATGCTTTGATGGTGATTTTCAAAGCATTCAAAAGTTTTTGTTCTTAATGAAACCTCCCAAAATCTATGCCCAATGTAGCTAGCCAGAATAATGGTCAGTCGGTAGTGGCATCCTTTCAATGTCCTTGATGGTGACATTCGAAGAGAAAATATTGATGGTGATATCCGAAGCATGATGTCAAACTTTATCCGATTAAGCAAAAAGATCGATGATGCTTGTGGTAGAACAAATCCTTTGTGGTCACTAGTAAGGTGTATAGTAAGAATAGGCCCATTTGTGTTAAAACCAAAAACTTTATGATCACTAATAAGGTGTAAAGGAGGAATACGTTCATTTGTGTTATAACCAAATCATTTGTGATCACCAGTAAGGTCTACATGAGGAATAGGTTCATTTATGTTAGAACCGAATCATTTGTGATCACCAGTAAAGTATATAGGAGGAATAGGTTCATTTGTGATAGAACCAAATCCTTTGTGATCATCGGGATGCTTTTATGCAAAAGGTGTATAATAGGAAAGGCTTATTTGTTATTGATTACCTTCACTTGGTTCAGAACCAATAAGCATGATGTCCAACTTCGTCAGATTAAGTAAAAGGATTGGCAAAATTTGCCATAGGTGAAAGTCAATTTTGCCTGTTAAGCAAAAAGATCGATGAAGTTTTCATAGGTTTATTTTAGTTGATGTATATATATGGTGTTAAAAAAACTATTTTAGAAAAATTTTGTATAGCCCAAACAAAATTACGTCTATTTGGTCTTCGCCCTGTTCTTGATTCTCAGCAACGGCCAAAGAAGGGCAGCTGTAGATACCTAATTTTGTCTAAGCCCTCTTCCTTGTTTGTCCAAAAATATCTAAGATACAAAATTAGTTACTTGCCCTAGTGGGGGTAAATTTCCTTCAGGGGGAAAGTACATTTTCAATACTTATTTAATTGTGCTTAAATGACCATAGGTGTACGTGACAAAATTAGTGCCATTTCAAGGGTTATATAGAGCAAATCTCGAATAAAAAGATGAATTTCAAGGTATAATAATCAACTTTTAACTTTATACATTTGAAATTTGTTTCTGCAAATGTTATTATAGTCAAACTTTTCATTTTTAAAATTTTTTTGAATTTTTCACAAAACTGGGGAAATTGACTCTCATACATTTTTATTGATACCAAGTGGTATTTATGCCAATATGCATTCCAAAAAATTAGAAATAATCAAGGAAGAATTTCTATTAGTATTTTAAACCACAAGGTATCAAGTTGTCTATTTTTATAATTAATTTTAAATTTTTTGCAGACCGCGAGTATTATAGTCATAAAATTTTTTTAGTATAAATTGCTTTGGATTTCAAATTTTCATTTTCACTTTTATAAATTAATATTTTGATTAATGTGATGAATAAAATTTACTTTTAAACATGAACATAATTTTAAAATTTTTCTAGTTTTAAAATACGAGCTTTTCTTTATCTGTGAAATTTTTGGTGGAATCTTCTTGGTTTCTAAACTTCAAAGTTCTTTAAAAGTTCACATTTACTTACCATCAAATCAATTTTTCAAAATTCATTTTATTGTATAAGTTTTACATTTTCTTTCAATTTTCAAAATACGGAGTTTTTCAGTTCATAAATTTTTTTAGGAAGACTTTTATGAGTTTCTAATTTTTAAAAATCTTCAAATATTATATTTTACTTCATATTGAATCAGTTTTAAAAAATTTAATTTATTTTATGAGTTTTAGAATTTTTCTGCTACCAAGATATGGAGTTTTCTACTTTGTGAATTTTTCAATAGTATTTTTCTAAGTTTGTAATTTTTAAAATTCTTCCAAAATTGTTGTTTAACTCATATTAAAGTAGTTTTTCAAAATTCAATTTATTTTATGAATTTATTATTTTTTACAGATAGCAATATTTCCCGATAAACTTTTTTCTTATAAAAATTTACGAGTTTGCTATTTTTAATATTTTTCAATTGGTCATAAAAATTGTTTATAGTATTAGATCAAATTAAATTAATCATATGAAGTTTTGTTTCAAATGCATAATTATTAATTTTTACAATTTAATCATTCTAATTAATTTTTTCCATATAATTTTACAGATTATATAAATATCATTCAAAATTATCTAGACTTTGGTGATGTCATGCATGATGTAATCCACAAAATGATAAAAGCAATTAATTTAAATCAAACCAAAATCGATTAACATCAAATCAAATTAATATTAAACAAAAAATAAATAAAATAAAATAAAATAAAGAATATGGTAGAATGGTGGAGAACCATTCGGCCAAGGCTTTTTCTTGGAAGCCTTGGCCAACCTTCATTTTCTATATAAGGGGGATGAGTATTTCATTTTTAAGGGGCTTTAGCAATTTCCATAAAAAGAAAAAAAAACTAAAAATACATAGATTTTCAAGCATTTTCAAGGTAAAATTCTTGTAAAATTCTTAATTTTTGTTTATTCCTATTTGAATAATCTTTTTAATGAGCCAAATGAATACTCGTGGTCATGAATTTTTATTCATCCTAAAAGGCCAAGTATGACTGCTATCATTAAATTTCTTGATTTTGTTGTTTTTGTTAATTGTTTTAGAAGTAATTTGATTTTCTTTGAGAGTATTCATGTTTGTTAAAGTATATTGTTATTTTCATGCATATATGTTTATGTAATTTTACTTAATATTTTCATGTTATTTTATAGAGATTTATTTCATTTTTTTATGTTTTTATGTTTATTTATGCTTGGTAAAAATTGCAACATGTATATTAATATTTATGAAAATACGTGATGAAAAAATTATTTTTTTTGTTGAAATATCATGTTGACAAAATTATTTAGGGGCTGATTTTGTGATGTTTTAATTTTATTTAGCTTATTTTGTAAATATTAAGAATTTTAAGGACTAAATTGCAAAATACATAAATTGTTTTGTACCATTTTCGATTTGGTCGAGAGCTTCATGAGCTATTTGAAACTAATGTGTTTTGGAACATGGTTTAGGTGCTTTAACATTTGCGGGTCATTTTGTAATTTTAGGAAAGTTTAAGGGTTAAATTGTAAAATATGCAAAAATATGTTTTATGGCCTAAGATGCTTGGCCGAACCCCCTCATGTATATTTTTACCCTGATTTTTGGGTTAATTTTCACTTGGTTTGATCATTTTGGTGAGATTTTGTAGTATTTTTTATGCAGGGATTTAAATGTAAATATTAGAAAACTTTAGGGACTATTTCGTAAAATGTTGAAAATTTTTGTTTCAAGGCCAAGATGTTTGGCCTAATCTTTATGAATATATTTGCTATGTTTTTCATGTTTATTTTCACATGTCAGATAATTCTTTTAGTATTTTTATGTAAGGATCTAAATGCAAAAATTAGAAAGTTTAGGGCCTATATAGCAAATTTTAGTATTTATGGGAAAGATGGTCATTTTTTTCACACTTAAATATTTCTACTACTCCTACGGTCTTCCATAGGGGTATATAAATTTTTAAAAACTTTTCGTGTCCTTCTGGTTTTCGTAGGGTATAAAATGTAATTTGTAAAAGTTTAAGGGCTTAATTACAAATTTTATATTTCAAGTCAATTTTGATATTTTAATTTCAACCTTTACAGGTAGAAAAATTATTTCTTATCATTTTAGTTTCCACATGGAGCACAAAGAAACTTTAATGTCGAAGGTAGACCCTCGAGGCATTTTGGTAATTTTTCTCAAACCAAGTCTTAGGTACTCACCAAGATGCTTTTACGCCAAGGGTATATATTTCGGATAGGTTTGTCATTTTATAATCATTTTCATGGCCGTTAGGTTACCAGGATACTTTTATGTCAAGGTAGACTTTAGGGCTATTTTAGTAATTATGTTAGAACCAAGTCCTATGCGATCATTAGGATACTTTTATGTCTAAGCTATGCAGTAGGAATATGTTTATTTGTTTATAAATTTTTAGAACCTTTGGGTACTGAGATACTTATATCTTAAACATACTCCTTAGAGGCATTTTAATAATTCATTTATTTTAGAATCGAGTCTTTTGAAGTCACCTTTAGGTCGAAGGTGTATGCTAGGAAACATGTTGGTCACAAGGATCCTTAGAATCGAGTTTAGTACTTTCTATCTAAATTGAGTGTTAGGATAATTTTTAATATTTATAATAAAATTAAAATTTTTGTAAATTAAGGCATGTCTCCAATACTAAAACAGTAAGTGGAATTTCTATCTAGAATATGAGAGGAATTTTACGAATTATTTAAATACTGAGATATCCTTTTCAAATATGAGAATAGGGATTTTTTGAATTTCAAAAAATAAAACATTTCGTATTCCTTAAGCTTTCCAGCAAGGAGCAACAGAAAATGATAAAAATCTTCGTATTCTTCTGGTCCCCTAGAAGGGTATGGGAGAAATTATGTCTTTTTTTTTAAATATTAAAAAATGATTTTCTCATCCGCAATAATAAATCTATTTCACAGAATTTTATTTTAAGCATATAGAATTATAATTAAGTATTGAATATTGAAACCAAATAAAAATTCAAATTTAAGCTAACACAAGAGTAATAAGGTATCAATTACTAGGCATCATGAGTAGGTTAATCTTTACTTATGACTGTAACCGACTCCCGAACCCTTTCAAGCAATCTCTGGTATAAGCGCAGACCTCAGAGTTTGTTTTTATGGGTATCTTAATCATTAAAATGTAAACTCCGACAGGTGTCCAATCTCACCTGGCTAAGATAAGATTGGTGGCAACTCTAAATAAATGATTGTTTCATAATGACTATTTAGAGTTAAGTAAGGTGAGTGATTCATCCCGACAACTCAGTCCCTAGACATGGAAAATAAATAATGATAATAATATGGCCCCCAAATAAAAGAAAATAATGATATATCAATATATATATAGAGATAAAGGGATACATTCATCATTTTAGATCTGGCTAGTCAGGATTCGTATCCGAGCCATGTTACGACGGTATTGTCAAGACAAGCCATTTACAATGCTCAAAGACTACCATATGTAAGCCTCCATGTAGAAGATGCATGCAACTGATCTCAGAAGTTGAAGTATAAAGATACTCAGAACCATTCTATTGATGCATGTTATGGTAGCAATTTCACTGTACTTAACTACTATAAGAGTTCCATTTGGTATTTTACTCAAATGTTTATAGAAGTACTCTCATGTATCAATAATGTAAGTGATCCTTAAACTTGTGACACCAAGTCATCTCGTATGAGGAGTGTCATGCTTTGATTCCATCACGAATAAGTCCACGATAGGTGGATGCTTATGGTAAGGGCATGGCATGAATCGTATGATAGGTTAATAAGTGGTCCAGAGAGGATTCATCACCTCAAGTGAAATGAGGGAACATATCTCACATGTAGATGGCCTATGTTAACTTAAAATCCTTGGCCAAGGCAATATTGATTATGCAGTTAACACGTAGGTGTTGCATACTAATATGGAATAGGCTGAGAGTAGCATTGACTCATGCTTTTGCTAATTCAAGGATTTATGATGTCAAAACCATATTGACATTCCCAACACGTTGGGTGGCCACGATGCATTACTAGATGCCAGTCTTGGTTTATTAATATAAAATATTCTTAATTGGGCTATTTTATATTTATTGCACATATGATGAGGGCCTAACAGGTCACACACATAAGGGTGATTAGTAGAAATTAAATTAAGACTGGTTTATATGTCTAAGTAATTAGTTACTTGGCCTAATTTCAATAAGTTATATAGGCCAAGGGCAAAATTAAAATTTTTAAAAATTAAAATTTTAAACCCTAGGCTATGTAAACCCTTCTTAATTGTCCCTCATAGCTTGATAGAGGCTTTAGAAATCGGCCAAGGGAGACCAAAATAGGGTTAGGTGTCATCCACTTAGAATCTCTATAAAAGATTATGCCAGCTCCTTTGAAACAATAAGGATATTAGTTTTCTTCTTTGTTTTGATTATTGGAATCAAGGTCTTCTAAGTGCAAGAAAAGGTTTATTGAAACCTAAACTGCTAGCACACCTCTTGGAAAACAAATTCTCTTCCTTGTTGAAGGTTTTTTAGGTTATCTATGTGGATAACCATTAGAAGCTAGACGCTTGGATAGCTTTGGTTTATGACAATTGGGCTCAGTGTTTTTATACTTGGGTCATGGAATTTGCTAAAAGACTTCTCAAGATTGAGATATGTTTGAATCTTGAATAGTTCTTTAAGTTTCTTGATCTAAAAGATTAATCAAAATCTTGCAAGATGATCCTATTTAGGAAGTCTAAGATTAGTGTTTTTAACATGTTTCCACTGCTATGTTTACATTCTATTTATAAATTTTATGTCATCTAATTATTTTAGGCCTTGAGATTTCCTACAAGTGGCATCATGAGCGTCCTTCCATTCATTTGATTAATCTTGTGTTTTAGTTGTTACCGATTAAAGATTTTGTTGTTTTGATGCTATTTTTATCCGTTCTTGAATTTCAAAATCAAAGAAAATTTTTGCTTTTTGCTTCTTAAATTTCCAGCAAGCTAATTCATGTTTATTATTCAATTTTAATTAGTTAAAATATGATTTTATTCATTAAATTGATATGTAGTCATTGGTTAATAATTTGGTGTTGAGTAGTGCTAGCTGGGCTCTATTTTGGCGTTTTGATGTGGTTGATTTTTTGGGTAGCCATTGTTGCGATTTTTTCCTTCTTCATCTTGAAAGTTTCATGAAAAGTTCATAATACTTTCTAGAAAAATCCGTTTAAAATCAAAATTGAAAATGTTTCAATTTTGGGCTAAAACAAGTATAATAGGCGTGTTGAAAGCTTGACCTCTTATCTTCTTTCTTGGATCTTGGTGCGGTATCCATGGTAGCAAAGAGTTGTTGTAAATTTTTTGTACTTTTATAAGTTTATTGGGAGGAAGACAATAGTGCTTGAATTAGAGTAGGATGGCTAAGATAGGCATGGATGGGATAGAGTCCTAGTTGGACTAGAATTCCTCCAAGATTGCACCAAACACAATCCTACTTGGAGTAGGACTCTTCCAAGTAGTATGCATGATAGTAGATTTATTTTATGTGATATTATAAATGCTATGCATGCAAATATGATGAGACTTTAATTGAAATATAAAAATGAACAAACCAAATCCCTCATACAATATTAAGTCACATGCTTTGCATGATAAAGATGCCTTCCATCGTTCATAGCAAGATACTAGAGTTTCAACCGCATGTGACTTGTTTGCCAAACCTAAAGTCACTTCCATCGAAATTGCTTGAGTTATGAATGATGGGTCTTAATCAACTAATGATGTGTTGTTTGGATACATACAAACTTAATTACATAGCATTAAAGGTGAAGGTTAGGCAAAATGCATACGATGCATTTAGGCAAAGAGTTACCACCTAACTGATCTAAAGGTTGCATAGAGATGCAATTGGCAAGCTATGTTACCTACCCAATTAGACATCCTGTGATTTGTTGGGCAAACTCAAGGTTGTAAGATGTTGAAAGAGGTCCTAGCCTACTAAAAATACCTTAAAGAGATTTTGAAATAATAGTGAGGACAATTATTTTGAAAAATTAGTAGGAAGGCAAATAAAGATTTAATACCTTGTCATTATAGGTTTCATACATGAATAACTAAGTAATACTCATTTTATACTAGGTTATTGATAATGGTATTTATATTAACTGCATTGTGGATCATACTTGAAGCCATAAGCCTAAAAATTTAGGCTAGTATGTAAAATTGAGAAGTGTTATCAATAGAAGGAAGGTAGTTAACCATCACATGATTGAGTTAAATTACTCCACTGTTGATTCAACCACCCAGATAATTGATTCGGGTTATAGATCACACTTATGTAATCACATAAGTTCATTGAAAAACAAAAGAATGGTGGGCTTTAATGAGATAGTCCTAAGAATAGGCAACAGGGCAAAGATTGCCATTGTTGCCATTGGAACTTGTACATTATCAATGCTTACAGGCATGACCCTGGAACTAAGAAAATGTCTTTATGTTCCTAGATTGTCAAGAAATATCATTTTACTGTCACATCTCACTGACAATGATAATTTTGAATTTAGAATAAAAGGTAAAAGTTGCACTACCATTCTAAATGACATGATTTATGGGTTAACTTCTTTAAAGAATGGGCTATTTTTTATGGATTTTGAAATGCCTTTGCTCAATGTAAATGTGAAGAAAGCTAAAAAGAATGATTCATCAAAAACCTATATCTGGCATTGTAAGCTTGGGCATGTCAATAAGACTTAAGTGGCTAAGTTATACAAACGAAACTATCTTGGCCCATGTGATTATGAATCATATAGGACATGTGAATGTTGTTTCCTTGGCAAAATGACCAAAACTCCTTTCACAGGTAAAATGAAAAGTTTGGTGGTTTATTAGGCCTTGTACATTCAGATGAATGTGGACCAATGAATACAATGGCTAGACATAGGTTTCCTACTTCATTACCTTTATCGATGATTACTCTAGGTATGGGTACATGTACTTAATGAAGTACAAGTCTTAAGCTTTTGAAAAGTTCAAAAAGTTTAGGGCTGAAGTAGAAAATCAAACTAGTAAAAAATTTCTTGTTTTTAGATTTGATCGAGGAGGAGAATATTTAAGTCAGGAATTTTTTGGTCATTTGACAAAAAATGGTATCCTGTCATAGTGGAATCCACCCGAAACTCCACAACATAATGGAGTGTCTAAAAAAAGAAACTGAACATTATTAGACATAGTTTGCTCCATGATGTCTAAGGTAAACCTTTCAATATCCTTTTAAGGATATGCCTTAAAAACTACTACCTATCTTCTAAATAGGGTTGCAACTAAATCTATGGAAAGACATCATATAAGATATAGTGTGGTAAGAAAGTAATTCAGACCCGTTATCCAGTTTATGTGAAGCAAATAGCAACTAATAAGCTTGGAGCTAGATTAGTTAAATGTGAATTTATGGGATATCCTAAAAAAATCTCATGGATATTATTTTCACAACCCAAATGAACAAAAGTTGTTTATTTCTAAACATGATGTGTTCTTATAGAAAGAGTTATTACTAGAAGAGTTAGGTGGGAGTAAAATTAACCTTGGAGAAGTTTGAGAAAGAGTTTCTACTAGAAGGGTTCAATGGGGCTAAAATTAATCTCGCAGGAGTTCAAGAACCATAAATTAACACTTTGATGGAACTGGAGCCAATGGTTGAATCATTAGATGCTTAACTTAAAGCTTATTTTGTAGGATTAGGAAAGCTTCAAAGAGACACGAATTTCTCAAGGATCAAGATGACTTGCCTTGTGATATAGAACCTACTAATTTTGATGAAACAATATCTAACATTGATGTTAGCTTTAATGGAGAGATTGAAATAAGAAGGGGTGAATTGGTTCTATAAAAAAACTTTGTAAATTTAAAAATTAAAAAGGATAAGGAAAAGAGAAAAATCAACAATGGATGATAGAGGTTCGGTCCTTTAATTTGGCACCTACGTCCTCTCTTCTGAGTACTTTCTTACCAAGGTGATTTCCATAATTTACTAAGGAAATTGTTACCTTTTAGGATAAAGTATAACCTTACACAACTATCTTTTAAGGCTTAGATAGAACCTTTCAAATCTTTAAGAATTATACCTCAAACTCTTAAGTATTTTCACTTTCTTTCACTCAACCCCTCTTTTAAAATGAAAGAAGTATTTTGCAAACTAATTGAACATCTAGTAGGTGGATGTTTGTTGGAATTTGAGTACAAGAAAAATGATATACAAATGGACTTAAAGAGTATGAGTTGATACAAGTAGAAAATAATGGATTTGATGATTTTGAGCTTTTATTGTTTAAAGATTCAATGAAATCTATGTCTCTGCCTCTTCAGCTATTTGGAACCTTCATTTATAGCTGTAAATTGATTTATAGACGTTGGGCATTTAATGTGGTGGTTGGAGAGCCATTGTAGCTGTCATAAATGTTGATTTTCGTTCAATCCCGCGCTGTAATATCAATACAATACCAATAGTAACGATACACAGTTTAAAACAATGACCGTTACAACTTGTTGTATTGATACTGGGGTCTCAGTATCAATACTAAGCAAGCTATATCAAAACAGATACCTTTGTATCGATACATATGAGGGTTTTAGCCAAACGTAGGCTACTACCAAGCTCTGTATCAACACTCATGGAGTCAGTATCGATACTGATCAACATGTATCGATACATACACACTTGTATCGATACAGTTGAGGGTTTCATGCAAACCTTGGCTACTGCCAAGCCCTATATCAATACTCAGGGAGTGAGTATCGATACTTAGCAACCTGTATCAATACACATGTTCATTGTATTGATACATTTAAGGGTTTTATGCATAGTATCGATACATATGTTCTTTGTATCGATCCTAGGCTTCAAAACTTGTTTGTAAAATCATTTTGTTGACCTAAACACATTTCAATAATTACAACCTTAGTATTTTTAAAGATGCTTTTCAATTTAAACACAAATACGAAGTTGAGTATTAATTTAACTTAAGTTGTTGGTTATATCAAAACTGAATTCAAGGTTAACAATCTCCCCCTTTTTGATATTACAAAACTTAAGATAAATTTGCTTGTGTTTAAGTTTAATGAAAAAATAACTCCCCCTCAATAAATTGCCCAAGATTTAAGTTTTAGTTTAAACATGTAATTCGGGTTCCAACATATGCATAATCAATTCATAATTCGTGTTTCAACATATGCATAGTCAATTTATGGAAGGCAACATAATGCAAATGTAAGGTCTTTCTCCCCTTTTTTGTTATATCAAAGACAGAATTCAAGGATAAGCAAGCATAAAATGAATAAATTTATCAAATAAAAGATGTTCAAGAAAATGTTAAAACATGAATAGCGTAGAAGCCTAAAGACATAATGTTAAGAGAAATTCGAATGATCTTAAAACAATAACCTAAAGACATAAAGTTTGACCATTTTTAAGAAATATGTCTAAGGTGACTAGACTTCATCGGTAGGAGGATCCTCGGTGGGTGAAGGAGTAGGTGGAGGTGCACAAGGAAAGGTAGCGAAGTAGGCATGGAATTGCTCCATTAGAGCTCGATGACTTTGCTCAAGAGCAGAGAGGCGAGCATCAATGGTGTTGAAATATCCCTCCCACATATCAAAACAATCCATAATCGATGTGAACATTATGGGAATATCCATGGATGCGAAAGCCAAAGGTAGAGGAGGTAGAGGAGGCTCATCATGCTCCATTTCATCATGATCTTCGAGAGTGAGAGCATCCGATTATGATTGTCGATGAGCTTTTGGAACAAGGTCACTGCCTTGAATTTCATATCCGGTGAGTCTTATAGATTTGCGATCGATGTAGCGATATATGGTTACCATAATACCAGGGTCGCTTGAAAGATTGAGACCTTGAGTTTCAAAGTAGTAACTCAAGGCCATGCCATGAAAGAGACTATGACACCCACATACGCAAAGAATGAG
>JBBYHL010410332.1:0-20958 GCA_038381835.1 Adansonia madagascariensis
ACAAATAAGTGAAATTTAAAAAACTGATTCAATGGTAGTTTAATGTGAATATTTGAAGAATTTTAAAATTTAAAACTTGAGAAAATTACACCAAAAAATTTTACGAATAATGAAAAGTTCGTATTCTAGAACTGAGAAAATTTGCAAAAAGTGCACTAAAAATTTTAAAATAAATTAAATTATATTATATTATTCAAAGTATTAATTTATAAAATGATAAAAATAAAAATTCAAAATAATATTACAAAAAAAAATTTACGAGTACTATACTCGCGATACTTAAAAAAAACAAAATTAATTACAAAAATGAGACACCTTAGGGTATAAAATGCCAATAAAATTTTCGTTGAATATATCTAATTTTTGGAGTGCATATTAGCATAAATGCCACATAAGTGTCGATAAAAATATATAAAGGTTAATTTCTCAAATTTAACAAAAAGGTTCTCGTAAAATTCCTAAGAAAGGAAAATTTACTATGATAACATTTTCAAAAATAGATTTTC
Organism: Adansonia madagascariensis; assembly: GCA_038381835.1. NCBI lineage: Eukaryota > Viridiplantae > Streptophyta > Magnoliopsida > Malvales > Malvaceae > Adansonia > Adansonia madagascariensis. The sequence continues at coordinate 507 of JBBYHL010410332.1, forward strand.
AAAATTTAAAACAAAATAATAAAAAATAATGTTTCTTTTAAGTATTCATTTTGTATATCCAAAATTAGAGACCAAAATATAACCTTTTTGTTACGTGAACTTACAACTGTTTAAATTATGACCAAAAAGGTTTTGTTAATAAGCAAAGGATTATTCCCAATGAGAATGGCCATTAAGTTCTCAGTCTCGAATATTTAAGATTATCAAAAAAGAGACCCAGACAAAATTAGGTGTCTACAGCCATGCCTATGCGGAGGGTTACTCACGAAGGCAGATAACTCACTTCTTCCTAATGATTGGGTTATAACCATGCCATGGAGTTTTATGGGACACTAATGCACATGCAAGTGCATGGTGTGTGATGGGGAAATGATTAAACCTTTTTGTTTACTTTCGTATTACCATTTTTATTAAATTGATGATTATTCGAAAATAAGACAATCTTGACAATCGTGCCAAACAAAAGATTAGTTAACAAAATAAAAAAGGTTCATAGTTAAATAATGACCGAAGATCGAAAGAAATACGAGCCTAGCAAGACATGGCTAGTTATTGGCCTAACTGTCTATACTATCCCCGATGGAGTCACCAAGCTATCATAATATACCCTAGGCTAGATCCTCACGGATTTATGGGTGCGTACGACTTAAAATATTTTTTTGACTTGGAAATGTCTTCTTGATCGAGACTTTTCTTTCACGATGTGATGAGAACGAGAAGTATGGATTTTTGACTTGTGATACAGTGAAGGGGACCATAAGATGAATCGCTCATCTTATTGGTCTCGGATGACCATCACGAAATGGCCAACGCTTGGAGTCGCCATTGATCATTTCGGGCTAGGCATGTTTGAATGCCTATTGAAACCTATGTTTTGAGTTATGAAACTTAAAACATCGATCCCATGGTCTACGTAGTACAAAGACTCATCATTTGGGTTCGGGAGTTAGTTATGCAGGATAAGCTACGAACCTCTTCGTAACACTCAAAATCAATATCATACTAGCTATGTTTTATCTCGGTTTTGATTCTTTTGATCTTAACTCATTATTATTTTGATATAACCTTTTTTAATGCATAAATCTTATAGAAATACAAATCTAGGTTTTAATGAAAAAAATTAATCTCATATATGCCCCGGAGAGATGGTGAATATAGAGATTTTCAATAAAATGACCTCTGGATTTTACTTTAAAAATGGAATGTTCCACTTTAGGCATTGGAGAGATACCCAAGTGGAACATTGCCTTTAATTTTATTTGAAATGATTTAAAAACATGAATGCAAATAATCATCACAAAGAAATCACGTTAGTAAGGTAACAAATGAAGCAACATAACATGGATCATTCAATGCAATCAAAAAGAATGGAGTATTAGAATTTATCTCGCAATTGTCATCTATTATTCGGGAATAACCAAATTGATAATTTTCGAGATGCATCTACGTTTCTTGATTAAATAGGGTTTGTTTGACATATTCATGGGAATCCAAGAAGGAAAAAAAATTAATTATAGTTGAAAGACAAGGTTAGAGCATGCCTTTGAAAAATAAGGGTGGAGTATCCCCATAGATGACAAATAATTTTGGCAAAGGAAGATTTTTAGATCTTGAAAATTTTGAAAAATGGGATTGGAGTATCCCCTCAGAAGATCAGGGTTGGAGTATCCCCATGGATGACAAATCATTTTAATAAAGGAAGATTTTTCAATCTCGACAATTTGGAAAAGCTGGGTTGGAGCATCCCCTCAAAAAATCAGGGTTAGAGTATCCCCAAAAGTGACACATCTGGCACTCTTTAGAGAAGTTGAGTTGGAAAATGTAAATTGACAAAACTTTATGATTTAGAAAGCGAGTGAGCATTTTGATGACTTTTGGCAAAAGAAATTATTATGAACAATGACGGTAAAGATGTAAAGTATATTTGTGCCTTGATACAAGCTTGTGGGAGGTTAAAGCATGTTCTCAAGGCTGATCAGGGTGCTATGGTGACATTCGAATGTCTCAAGATGAAGCTCGAGGGAAACAACTTAATTTTGACTATAACCAAAAATAGGGGATAGCATCGCGCTATCCCAGTTCTCAAATTTATTCTAAATTGATGTGAAGGCTTTAGAGGGTGGACAAGATGCCGTTAGAAAGGAAACTCGATGAGGGTCAATCTAAAAGTGTTACCAATATCCAAAAAGTCAGTTTCCATGAAAATAAATTTTCAAATTTGGATTGATTGTGCTATTGATAGAGCATATGAGGGACAATGTGTGTCAAAATTTGAAAAATCACCTCGGACTCATTTTGTATAAAAAAAATTGCAACTGATACCTTTTTGAAAGGAGAATTCATGAACTTTTTAGGAAAAAAGTTTGAAAATTTTGGAAAAATCATTTAGTAGGTCTGAACAGCCCAACCGGAATGCATGGTCAGATTCCAAAGGTTCTAGACAGTTTAGATTTGAAAAATCATAACTCTCTCATCTGGAAGGACCCAAGGGTGAATAAGACATCGTTTTAAAGATAATTTGACACATTTTGAGTGGAAAATATCAAAAAATTCATGAAAAATCATTTAAGATTTTAAAGTGATTTTTCAATTTGCAACAGCTGTGCTGCCAGCAAAGGATAAAGCAATGCAGGGGATATTTCTTATTTTCTTTATGTTTATGAGTCCAAACATAAGTTATTGACATTCGAACGTCCATAACTGAAGGGAAAGAGTGGCATGAGCATCACGAACTTATTTGCACAGACCGGAGTGATTTGGGATAATGAAATAGTCTATTGATTACACCGCTCAAGGTATTTCCTCAAAAAATAAGGCATAAACATTTTGGGAAAAAGTGTAAGGTCCATTTCATTGCAAAATCAGAAGATTTGAGTTTGTTTAACCAAGATTCTAAGTCTGAAAAACTTAATTTTCCCCAAGATATTTTGCTAACTTTAAGGAAAATACTAAATCCATGCTAATCCTCATTGGTGAGGTTAACATGCTTGGCTTGGAAGGTTTGGAAAATTAGTTTTGATAGCCATCAAACATACTTTTTGACAAGAGGAAGACAACAAACATACAAAGAGATGACACATAAAATTAATGGGGATGCTAACTTTACTAATGGCCTAGATAAGGAAAATATTATACATTTTGACTAGAAAATGTTATAGAAGTTGAAAATGACAATGATTCATGACAAGATGCAAGCTGATGTATAAATATGCTTGAAATATGTTAGGCTAATGTTTCATACATGGATTAAGGATAACAAGATGCATGGATATGGCATAAAATGCATGAGCAAGAGATATCAAAATAATAAGGATGAAATGGGGCATTTTGCACATCAAAGGGGCATTAAGGCATCCAAATCCAAAACTACCACAACTAAAGGCCATAATAATGCATGAAAATCCTAAGAAAGTGATGGAAATATGGAGAACTCACTAAAATGATGAAGGTGTTAAAAAATAGAAAATGAAAGTGATAAAGTGAGAAGGTATACCAACAAAACTTCACTTTTTGACCAAACAACTAGAGCAGTAAAGATAGCTTGAATTTTTCTCTTTTCCTTGATGTTAATAAGCAAGAAAAAGAGAGAAATAATGAGGTTTTGGTTCTGGTAAGGATGCGGGTGATTTTTGGAATGTGAATGGTTGGGAATGAATGTTTTGGGGCTATTTTTGGGTGGTGAGTAAAGAGATACAGGATTTCATTTTCTTAGTGTAGTAATGTGTTTTGGAAGCTGAAAATAAGCTGGAATCTAACCTTTTTTAGTTGAGATAGAAGTGGTCTATTTATGCCAGCATTTTGGAGCCAATTTAGAGGTATTTTTGGTCATTTCTTAAGAGGGACAAAGTGGTGTCAGCTTGGTGGTTATAGAGTGGCTGTAAGGAGCAACTTGCTACTAATGTGATGGACATAGGGTGGCTGGTTTAAATGTTGAAATAATTTTCCAGCAAATAGGGTGGCCGATGGTGATCTTAGTCAACAAACTAAGGAGTAGGGTGATCATGTGATATTGACCTTTTTGATCTAATTTAGACTTAAAAAAATGTTTTGATTAATTTAAAAGTCTAAATTAGTAATATGATATAGGTTTTAATCTTTTCGGAATCAAAGAAATGAGTTAAAATTGAGTTTTTGATCAATGGTGGATGAGTCAAAAATGCCCAAATCGTGGAAAATTAGCCCAGTTGCTAAAAAAATTAGCCCGGACAAAATAAGTTATTTACACTTCTGAAACCAAATTATCAATATCATTTATCCTAATAAGAAGAATGTGTTTACGATGCCCAATCATGAAAAAAAAAGAGATTATTATGTGAATCTATATTTATACCTATTTAAAGATGAACTTTGATTGTAAAAAATTATAGGAAGTGAAGCTTTTCTTATGAAACCAAAGCATCAACTCATTTATCCCAAAGAGGAGAATGAGTTTATGGCTACCAATCATGAAAAGAAAGGAGATTATTATGTGAATCCAAAGCAATTGATATACGAACTTTGATTCTAAAAATAGTGGCAAAAGAAGTTTTTCTTAAGAAGCCAAAGCATTAATATCGTTTATCCCGATAATAAGGAATTTATGGCGGCAAATCATGAAAAAAAAGGAGATCATTGTGTGAATCCGCATTTATCACAGTTGATAGACGAACTTTAATTCTAAAAATGGTAGAAAGAAAAACTTTTCTGATGAAACCAAGGCATCAATGTCATTTACCCAATGAGTAGAACGAGCTTATGGTACCCAATCTTGAAAAGAAAGGAGATTACTATGTGAATCTAAGTTTGTCCTAATTAATGATGAACTTTGATTCTAAAAAGTAGTTGGAAGAAATGCTTTTCTTATGAAATAAAGCATTAATGTCATTTATCCCAATGAGGAGAATAAGTTCATGGTTCCTAATAATGAAAAAAAAAAAGATTAAAATGTGAATCTTTGTTTATCCCAATTAACAAATGAGCTTTAATTCTAAAACATGGTGGCAAGTGAAGTTTTTCTTCAGAAACCAAAGCATCAATATCATTTATCCCAACAAGGAGAATATGTTTATGGTGCCTAATCATGAAAAAAAGGAGATCATTATGTGAATCTGTGTTTATCCTAATTGACATACGAACTTTGATTCTAAAAGATGGTGGGAAGTGAAGTTTTTCTTGTGAAACCAAAGTGTAAATATCATTTATCCCAATGAGGAGAATGTTTTTATGGTGCCCAATCATGAAAAGAAAGGAGATTATTGCATGAATCTGTGTTTATCCCAATTGATGTATGAACTTTGATTCTAAAGAATGGTGGCAAGTGATGTTTTTCTTATGAAACCAAAGCATTAATATCATTTATCCTAATGAGGAGAATATGCTTACAGTGCCCAATCATGAAAAGAAATGAGATTGTAACATGAGTCTGTGTTTATCCCAATCGATAGACTAACTTTGATTCTAAAAAATGGTGGGAAGAAAAGCTTTTCTTATGAAAACAGAAAGTCAATTCATTTATCTCGATGAGAAAAATGAGTTTATGGTGCCCAATCTTGAAAAAAAGAGAAATCATTATTTGAATCCATATTTATCCCAATTGATAGATGAACTTTAATTCGAAAAATGGTATAAAGAGAAGCTTTTCTTGTGAAACCAAAGCATCAATGTTAGTTATCAATGAGTAGAATGAGCTTATGGTACCCAATCTTGAAAGGAAAGGAGATTATTATGTGAATCGATGTTTGTCCTATTTGATAGACAAACTTTGATGTAAAAAATGGTAAGAAGTGAAGTTTTTCTTGTGAAATCAAAGCATCAATATCATTTATCCCAATGAGAAAAACGTGTTTATGGTGCCCAATCATGAAGGGAAAGGAGATTATTGCATGAATCTATGTCTATCTCAATTGACATATGAACCTTGATTCTAAAAAATGGTGGGAAAAGAAGTTTTTCTTATGAAACCAAATCATCAACGTCATTTATCCTAATAAGGAGAATATGTTTATGCTACCCAATCATGAAAGAAATGAGATTATTTAGAGAATCCATGTTTATCCCAATTGACAGACAAGCTTTTATTCTAAAAATGGTGGAAAGTAAAGCCTTTTTTATGAAACCAAAGCCTCAATGTCATTTATCCGAATGAATATGGTGCCCAAACATGAAAAGAAACGAGATTATTATGTGAATCTATGTTTGTCCTAATAGACACATAAACTATGATTCTAAAAAATGGTTAAAATAAAAGCTTTTCTTATGAAAGCAAAGCATTAATATTATTTATCCTAGTGAGGAAAATGAGTTTATGGTTCCTAATAATCAAAAGAAAGGAGATTATTATGTGAATCTATATTTATCCCATTTGGAAGACAAACTTTGATTCTAAAAAATGGTGGGAAGTGAAGTTTTTCTTATGAAACCAAAGCATCAATTCATTTATCCTGATGAGAAGAATGAGTTTATGGTGCCCAATAATGAAAAAAGGGGAGATCATTATGTGAATCTGCATTTATCCTAATTGATAGATGAACTTTAATTCTAAAAATGGTATAAAGAGAAGCTTTTCTTATGAAACCAAAGCATCAATGGCATTTATCCCAATAAGTGGAATAAGCTTATGATACCCAATCTTAAAAATAAAAGAGATTATTAAGTGAATCGATGTTTATCCAAATTGACTAAAAAACTTTGATTCTAAAAAATGGTTGGAAGTGAAGTTTTTCTTATGAATCCAAAGCATTAATATCATTTACCCCATGAAGAGAATGTGTTTATGGTGCCCAATTGTGAAAAGAAACGAGATTGTTGCGTGAATCCGTGTATATCCCAATTCATAAACAAATTTTTATTCTAAAAATGGTGGAATGTGAAGCTTTTTTTATGAAACCAAAGCATCAATGTCATTTATCCCAATGAGTAAAAAGAAAGGAGATCATTATGTGAATCCGTATTTGTCCTAATTTACACATGAACTTTGATTCTGAAAAATGGTTGGAAGAAAAGGATTTCCTATGAAAGCAAAGCACCAATATCATTTATCCCAGTGAGGAGAATGATTTTATTGTTCCTAATAATGAAAGAAAGGAGATTATTATGTGTATCTATGTTTATCTCAATTAACAGATGAACTTTGATTCTAAAAATGGCAGGAAGTGAAGTTTTTCTTACGAAATCAAAGTATCAATTCATTTATCCCAATGACAAGAATAAGTTTATGGTGCCCAATCATGAAAAAAATAGAGATCATTATTGGAATCCGCATTTATCCCAATTGATAGATGAACTTTAATTCTAAAAATGGTAGAAAGAGAAGCTTTTCTTATGAAACCAAAGCATCAATATCATTTATCCTAATGTCTAGCATGAGCTTATGGCACCCAATCTTGAAAAGAAAAGACATTAATATGTGAATCGATGTTTGTCCTAATTGACTGACAAACTTTGATTCTAAAAAATGGTTGGAAGTAATGTTTATCTTATGAATCCAAGGCATCGATATCATTTATCCCAATGAGGAGAATGTATTTATGGTCCCCAATCATAGAAAGAAACAAGATTATTTTGTGAATCCGTGTTTATCCCAATTGATTAACGAACTTTTATTCTAAAAATAGTGGAATGTGAAGGTCTTTTTAAAAAACCAAAGCATCAATGTCATTTATCCCAATAAGTAGAACGAGCTTATGGTGCCTAAACAAGAAAGGAAAAGAGATTATTTTGTGAATCTGTGTTTGTCCTAATTGACGCACACCTTTGATTCAAAAATTGGCTGAAAAAAAGCTTTTCTGATGAATTCAAAGCATCAACATTGTTTACCCCAGTAAGGAGAATAAGTTACGGTTCCTAATAATAAAAAGAAAGGAGATTGTTATATGAATCTGTGTTTATCCTAATTGACAGACAAACATTGATTCTAAAAAATGGTGGGAACAGAAGTTTTTTTTATGAAACCAAAGCATCAATATCCTTTATCCCAATAAGGAGAATGCATTTATGGTACCCAATCATGAAAAGAAACGAGATTATTGTGTGAATCCATGTGAATCCTAATTAACGGATGAACTTTTATTCTAAAAATGATGGAAAGTGAAGCTTTTTTTTATGAAACTAAAGCATTAATGTCATTTTTACCAATGATTAGAATGAGCTTATGGTGCCCAAACATTGAAAGAAAGGAGATTATTAGGTGAATCCATGTTTATCCTAACTTACACATGAACTTGATTTTGAAAAATGGTTAAAAAAAGCTTTTCTTATGAAGCCAAAGCATTAATGTCACTTAACTCAATGAGGAGAATGAGTTTATAGTTCCCAATCAAGAAAAGAAAGAAGATTACTACATGAATCTATGTTTATCCTAATTGACATACAAACTTTCATTCTAAAAAAAGGTGGGAAGTAAAGTTGTTCTTACGAAACCAAAGAATCAATATCATTTATCCCAATGAGAAAAAAGAGCTTCTAGTGCCAAATCATGAAAGAAAAAAGAAGATCTTTGTGTGAATCTACTTTTAAACTAATTGATAGAGGAACTTTAATTCTAAAAATGGTAGAAAGAGAAGCTTTTCTTATGAAACCAAGCCATCAATGTCATTTATCCCAATGACTAGAATGAGCTAATGGTGCCCAAATTTGAAAAGAAAGGAGATTATTATGTGAATCTGTGTTTGCCCTGACTGGCACACGAACATTGATTCTAAAAAATGTTGAGAGAAAAGCTTTTCTTATGAAACCAAAGTATCAATATCATTTATATTAATGAGGAGAATAAGTTTATGGTTCCTAATAATGAAAAGGAAAAAGATTATTATGTGAATCTATGTTTAACCTAATTGGTAGATGAACTTTGATTCTAAAAATGGTGGGAAGAGAAGTTTTTCCTATGAAACCAAAACATTAATTAATTTATCACAATGATAAGCATGAGTTTATAGCACCCAATCATGAAAAGAAAAGATATTATTATGTCAATCCGTGTTTGTCTCAATTGATAGATGAACTTTAATTCTAAACATGGTAGAAAGAGAAGCCTTTTTATGAAACCAAAGCATCAATGTCATTTATCCCAATGAGTAGAATGACTTATGCTGCCCAAACAGGAAAGAAAGAAGATTATTATGTGAATCTATATTTGTCCTAATTGACAAACAAACTTTGATTCTGACAATGGTTAAAAGAAAAAATTTCCTTATGAGGCTAAACCATCAATGTCATTTATCTCGATAAGGAGAACGAGTTTATAGTTCCCAATCAAGAAAAGAAAGAAGATTACTATATGAATCCGTGTTTATCCCAATTGACATTCAAACTTTGGTTCAAAAAAAATGATGGGAAGAGAAGTATTTCTTATGAAACCAAAGCATCAATATCTTTTATCAGTATAAGCAGAATATGTTTATTGCAACCAATCATGAAATGAAAGGACATTATTGCATGAATCCATTTTTATCCCTATTGACAGATAAACTTTGATTCTAAAAAATGCTGGGAAGAGACGTTTTTCTTATGAAACCAAGGCATCAATGTCATTTATCCCAATGAGTAAAATGAGCTTATGGTACCCAATCTTGAAAAGAAAGGAGATTATTATGTGAATCCATATTTGTCCTAATTAACAGACGAACTTTGATATTAAAAAATGGTTCGAAGGAAAGCTTTTCTTATGAAACCAAAGCATCAATGTTATTTATCTCAATGAAGAGAATAAGTTTATGGCTTCCAATCATGAAAAGAAAAGAGATTAATACATGAATCCATGTTTATCCCAACTGACAGATGAACTTTGATTCTAAAAATGGTTAGGAGAGAAATTTCTTATGAAAACAAAGCATCAATATCATTTATCCTGATGAAAAGGAGTTTAAGGTGCCAAAACATGAAAAAAAGGGAGATCATTGTGTGAATCAACATTTATCCCAATTGATAGATGAACTTTAAGTCTAAAAATGATAGAAAGAGAAGCTTTTAATATGAAACCAAGGCGTCAATGTCATTTATCCCAAAAAAAAGCCTATGGTACCCAATCTTGAAAATAAAAGAGATTATTATGTGAATCCATGTTTGTCCTATTTAACATATGAACTTTGATTCTAAAAATTGTTGGAAGAAAAGCTTTTCTTATGAAACCAAAGCATCAATGTCATTTATCCTAATGAAAAGAATGAGTTTATGTTCCTAATAATGAAAAAAATGAGTTTATTACGTGAATCGGTATTTATCCTAACTGACAGACAAACTTTGATTATTAAAAATGGTGAGAAGAGAAGTTTTTCTTATGAAGCCAAAGCATCAATATCTTTTATCCTAATGATGAGAATGTGTTCATGGTGCCCAATTATGAAAAGAAAGGAGATTATTGCATGAATCTGTGTTTATCCCAACTAATATACAAACTTTGATTTTAAAAAAAGGCGGGAAGTGAAGCTTTTTTTATGAAACCAAAGCATCAATATCATTTATCCGAATGAGCAGAACGAGCTTATGGTGCCAAACATGGAAAGAAAGAAGATGATTATATAAATTCGTGCTTGTCCTAAATGTCACATGAACTTTGACTCTAAATAATGGTTGAAAGAAAAGCTTTTCCTATGAAACCAAAGCATTAATATCATTAATCCCAGTGAGGAGAATGAGTTTACGGTTTCAAATAACGAAAAAAAAAGGAGATTTTTATGCAAATCTGTGTTTAACCTAATTGACAGATGAACTTTGATTCTAAAAAATGGTAAGAAGAGAAGTTTTTCTTGTGAAACCAAAGCATCAATATCATTTATCCCAATAAGGAGAATGTGTTTATGGACCCCAATCATGAAAAGAAATGAGATTATTATGTGAATCCATGTTTATCCCAATTGACAGATGAACTTTATTCTAGAAGTGGTGGAAAGTGAAGCTTTTTTTATGAAACTAAAATGTCAATGTCATTTACCCAATGAGTAGAACGAGCTTATGGTGCCCAAACATGAAAAGACAGAAGATTATTATGTGAATCTGTGTTTATCCTAATTGACACACGAACTTTGATTCTAAAAAATGGTTAAAAGAAAAGCTTTTTTTATGAAGCCAAAGCATTTATATGATAATAAGAATGCATTTATAGTTCTTAATCAAGAAAAAAAAAAGATTACTACGTGAATCCATGTTTATCCTAATTGACATATGAACTTTGATTCTAAAAAACGGTGGGAAGTGAAGTTTTTCTTATGAAACCAAAGCATCGATATCATTTATCCGTATGAGGAGAATGTGTTTATTGCACCCAATCATGAAAAGAAAAGAGATTATTATGTGAATCCGTGTTTATCCCTATTGACAGTAGACTTTGATTGTAGAAAATGGTAAGAAGTGAAGTTTTGCTTATGAAACTAAAGCATTAATTCATTTTACGAGAATGAGTTTATGGCTCCCAATCATGAAAAGAAAAGAGATTATTACGTGAATCCATGTTCATCCCAATTGATAGATGAACTTTGATTCTAAAAATGGTGGGAAGAGAAGTGTTTGCTATGAAACCAAAGAGTCAATATCATTTAGCCTGATGAGAAGGAGTTTATGGTGCCAAATCATGAAAAAAAAAAAGATCATTGTGTGAATCCGCATCTTTCTCAATTGATAAACAAACTTTAATACTAAAAATGGTAGAAAAAGAAGCTTTTCTTATGAAACTAAGGCATCAACGTTAATTATCCCAATGAAAAAAATGAGTTTATGGTTCCTAATAATGAAAAGAAAGGAAATTATTATGTGAATCTGTGTTAATCCCAATTGACATATGAACTTTCATTTTTAAAAAATGGTGGGAAGCGAAGTTTTTCTAATGAAACCAAAGCATCAATATCATTTATCCCAATAAGGAGAATGTGTTTATGGTGCCCAATCATGAAATAATGATATTATTGTGTGAATCTGTGCTTGTCCCAACTGACAGATAAATTTTTATTCTAAAAATGGTGAAAAGTGAAGTTTTTTTGTGAAACCAAAGCATCAATGTCATTTATCTCCATGAGTAGAATAAGCATATGCTACCCACACATGAAAGAAAGGAGATTATTATGTGAATTTGTGTTTGTTCTAATAGACACAAACTTTGATTTTAAAACATGGCTAAAAGAATAGCTTATCTTCTGAAACCAAAGCATCAATATCGTTTACCCTAGTGAGAAGAATGAGTTTATGGTTCCTAATAATGAAATAAATGGAGATTATTTCATGAATCCATGTTTATCCCTATTAACAGACAAACTTTAATTGTAAAAAATGGTAGGAAGTGAAGTTTTTCTTATGAAACCGAAGCATAGTAATTTATCCTAATGAAGAGAATGAGTTTATGGCTCCTAATCATGAAAACAAAGGAGATTATTATGTGAATCCATATTTATCCCAACTGATAGATAAACTTTGATTCTAAAAATGGTTGGGAGAGAATTTTTATTTATGAAACCAAAGCATCAATATCATTTATCTCGATGAGAAAAAAGAGTTTATAGTGCCAAATCATGCAAAAAAAAGAAGATCATTGTATGATCTACTTTTATCCTAATTAATAGACGAACTTTAATTTTAAAAAAGGCAGAAAGAGAAGCTTTTCTTATAAAACCAAGGCATTAATGTCATTTATCCCAATGAGTAGAATGAGCTAATGGTCCCCAAATATGAAAAGAAGAGAGATTATTATGTGAATCCATGTTTGTCCTAACTAGCACACGAACATTAATTCTAAAAAATGGTAAAGAGAAAAGCTTTTCTTATAAAACCAAAGCATCAATATCATTTATCCTAATGAGGAGAATGTGTTTATGGTTCCTAATAATGGGAAAAAGGGAGATTATTATGCAAATGTATTTAACCCAATTGATAGATGAACTTTGATTCTAATAATTGTTGGAAGAAAAGTTTTTCTTTGAAACTAAAGCATTAATTGATTTATCACGATGAAAAGAATAAGTTTATAGCACCCAATCATGAAAAGAAAAGAGATTATTGTGTGAATCCATGTTTATCCTAATTGATAGATGAACTTTAATTCTAAAAATGGTAAAAAGAGAAGCTTTTTATGAAACCAAAGCATCAATGTCATTTATCCCAATGAGTAGAATGACTTACGCTGCATAAACAGGAAAAGAAAGAAGATTATTATGTGAATCCATGTTTTCCTAATTGACAAACGAACATTGATTCTGACAATGGTTAAAAGAAAAGCTTTCCTTATGAGGCCAAAGCATCAATGTCATTTATCCAGATGAGGAGAATGAGTTTATAGTTCCCAATCAAGAAAAGAAAAAAGATTAGTATGTGAATCCATGTTCATCCTAATTGACAGATGAACTTTGGTTCTAAAAGATAGTGGGAAGAGAAGTATTTTTTATGAAACCAAAGCATCAATATCTTTTATCCATATGAACAAAAGTGTTTATTGTAACCAATCATGAAATGAAAGTAGATTATTGCATGAATCCGTGTTTATCCCTATTGACAGATGAACTTTGATTCTAAAAATTGCTGGGAAGAGATGTTTTTCTTATGAAACCAAGGCATCAATGTCATTTATCCCAATGAGTAAAATGAGCTTATGGTACCCAATCGTGACAAAAAAAGGAGGTCATTATATGAATCCATGTTTTTCCTAATTAACAGACGAACTTTGATTCTAAAAAATGGTTGGAAGAAAAGCCTTTTTTATGAAACTAAAGCATCAATGCCGTTTATCCTAATGAAGAGACTGAGTTTATGGCTCCCAATCATGAAAAGAAAAGAGATTAATACATGAATCCATGTTTATCCCAACTGATAAATGAACTTTGATTCTAAAAATGGTTAGGAGAAAAGTTTTTATTATGAAACCAAAGCATCAATATCATTTATCCCGATGAAAAGAATGAGTTTATGGTGCCAAATCATGAAAAAAAATGAAATCATTACGTGAATCTACGTTTGTCCCAATTGATAGATAAATTTTAAGTCTAAAAATGGTAGAAAGAAAAGCTTTTCATATGAAACCAATGTGTCAATGTCATTTATTCCTATGAAGAGAATAAGCCTATGGTACCCAATCTTGAAAAGAACAGAGATTATTATGTGTATCCTTGTTTGTCCTAATTAACAGATGAACTTTGATTCTAAAAAATGGTTGGAAGAAAAGCTTTTCTTATGAAACTAAAACATCAATGTCATTTATCCCAATGAAGAGAATAAGTTTATGGTTCCTAATAATGAAAAGAAAGGAGTTTATTACGTGAATCTGTGTTTATCCTAACTGACAGACGAACTTTGATTATAAAAAATGATGAGAAGATAAGTTTTTCTTATAAAGCCAAAGCATCAATATCTTTTATCCTAATGAGGAGAATGTGTTCATGGTTCCCAATCATGAAAAGAAAAGAGATTATTGCATGAATCTACATTTATCCCAACTGATATATGAACTTTTATTCTAAAAAATGATGGGAAATGAAGTTTTTCTTGTGAAACCAAAGCATCAATATCATTTAACCCAATGAGGAGAATGTGTTTATAGTGTCTAATCATGAAAAGAGATTGTAGCATGAATCCGTGTTTATCCCAAATGATAGATGAACTTTAATTCTAAACAATGGTAGGAAGTGAAGTTTTTCTTACGAAACCAAAGCATCAATCATTTATCCGGATGAGAAAAATGAGTTTATGGCATCTAATCATTAAAAAAAAGAGAGATCATTATATGAATCCACATTTATCCCAATTGACAGATGAGCTTTAATTCTAAAAATAGTAGAAACAGAAGCTTTTCTTATGAAACCAAAGCATTAATGTCATTTATCCTAATGAGTAAAGTGAGCTTATGGTACCCAAACTTGAAAAGAAAGGAGATTATTATGTGAATCGATGTTTGTCCTAATTGACTAACGAACTTTAACTCTAAAAAATGGTTGCAAGTGAAGTTTTTCTTATGAAACCAAAGCATAAATATCATTTATCCTAATGAGGAAGATGAGATATGGTTCATAATAATGAATAGAAAGGAGATTACTATGTGAATTTGTGTTTATCCCAATTGACATATGAACTTTGATTCTAAAAAATGGTGGGAAGAAAAGTTTTTTTTGATGAAACCAAAGCATCAATATCATTTATCCTAATAAGGAGAATGTGTTTATGGTGCCCAACCATGAAAGAAACGAGATTATGGTATGAATCCATGTTTATCCCAATTAACAGATAAACTTTTATTCTAAAAATGATGGAAAGTGAAGCTTTTTTTAATGAAACCAAAGTATCAATGTCATTTATCCCAATAAGCAGAATGAGCTTATGGTGCCCAAACATGAAAAAAATGAGATTATTATGTGATTCTATCTTTGTCCTAGTTGACACATGAACTTTGATTCTAAAAAATGGTTTGAAGAAAAGCTTTTCTTATGAAACCAAAGCATCAATATCATTTATCCTAGTGAGAAGAATAAGTTTATGGTTCCTAATACTGAAAATAAAGGAGATTTTTATGTGAATCTATGTTTATCCCAATCGACAGATGAACTTTGATTCTAAAAAATGGTGGGAAGTGAAGTTTTTCTTATGAAACCAAAGTATCAACATTATTTATCCCAATAAGGAGAATGTGTTCATAATGCCCCATCATGAAAAAAAATAAGATTATGGTGTGAATTCGTGTTTATCCTAATTGACAGACAAACTTTTATTCTAGAAATGGTCGAAAGTAAAGCTTTTTTATGAAACTAAAGCATCAATGTCATTTATCCCAATGAGTAGAATAAGCTTATGGTGCCCAAACATGAAAAGAAAGAAGATTATTATGTGAATCCATGTTTGTCCTATTTAACAGATGAACTTTGATTCTAAAAAATGGTTGGAAGAAAAACTTTTCTAATGAAACCAAGGCATCAATCTCATTTATCCCAATGAGGAAAATGAGTTATGCTTCCTAATAATGAAAAGAAAGGAGATTATTATGTAAATCTATGTTTATCCCAATTAACAGACAAACTTTGATTCTAAAAAATGATAGGAAAAGAAGCTTTTCTTATGAAACCAAAGCATCAATAACATTTATCCTAATGTCGAGAATGTGTTTATAGTGCCCAATCATGAAAGGAAAGGAGATTATTGCATGAATCTGTGTTTATCCTAATTGACATATGAACTTTGATTCTAAAAAATGGTGGGAAGAGAAGTTTTTCTTATGAAACCAAAGCTTCAAATCGTTTATCCCAATGAGGAGAATGTGTTTATGGTGCCCAATCATGAAAAAAATGAGATTATGGTGTGAATCCATGTTTATCCTAATTGACAGACAAACTTTTATTCTAAAAATGGGGGAAAGGGAAGCTTTTTTTATGAAACCAAAACATCAATGTCATTTATGCCAATGAGTAGAATGAGCTTATAGTGTCCAAACATGAAAAGAAAGGAAATTATTATGTGAATCCGTCTTTATCCTAATTGACACATGAACTTTGATTCTTAAAAATGGTTGAAAGAAAAGCTTTTCTTATGAAACCAAAGCATCAATATCATTTATCCTAGTGAAGAGAATGAGTTTATGGTTCCTAATAATGAAAAAAAGGAGATTATTATGTGAATCTATGTTTATCCCAATTGATAGATGAACTTTGATTCTAAGAAATGGTGGGAGGTGAAGTTTTCCTTATGAAACAAAAGCAGCAATATCATTTATCCCAATAAGGAGAATGTGTTCATGGTGCCCAATCATGAAAATAAATAAGATTATGGTGTGAATTTGTGTTTATCCTAATTGACAGATAAACTTTTATTCCAAAAATATGGAAAGTGAAGCTTTTTTTCTGAAACCAAAGCATCAATGTCATTTATCCCAATGAGTAGAATGAGCTTATGGTGCCCAAATATAAAAAGAAAGGAGATTATTTATGCGAATCGAGGTTTCCCCTAATTGACAGATGAATTTTGATTATAAAAAATGGTTGGAAAAAAAACATTTCTTATGAAACCAAAGCATTAATCTCATTTATCCTAATGAGGAGAATGAGTTATGCTTCCTAATAATGAAAAGAAATAAGATTATTATATGAATCTGTGTTTATCCCAATTGACAGATGAACTTTGATTCTAAAAAATAGTGGGAAGAGAAGTTTTTCTTATGAAATCAAAACATCAATATCATTTATCCTAATAAGGAGAATGTGTTTATGGTGCCCAATCATGAAAGAAATGGAGATTATTGCATGAATCTATGTTTATCCTAAATGACATATGAACTTTGATTCTAAAAAATGGTGGGAAGAGAAGTTTTTGTTATGAAACAAAAGCATCAATATCATTTATCTCAATGAAGAGAATGTGTTAATGGTGCCCAATCATGAAAGAAACTAGATTATGGTGTGAATCTATGTTATCCCAATTGACAGACAAACTTTTATTCTAGAAATGAGGGAAAGCGAAGCTTTTTTTATGAAACCAAAGCATCAATATCATTTATCCCAAGGAGTAAAAAGAGCATATAGTGCCTAAACATCAAAAGAAAGAAGATTATTGTGTGAATCCATCTTTTTCCTAATTGACGCATGAACTTAGATTCTAAAAAATGGTTGAAAGAAAAGCTTTTCTTATGAAACCAAAGCATATCATTTATGCCAGTAAGGAGAATAAGTTTATGCTTCCTAATAATGAAAAGAAAAGAGATTATTATGTGAATCTATGTTTATCCCAACTGACAGATGAACTTTAATTCTAAAAAATTATGGGAAGTGAAGTTTTTATTATGAAACTAAAGCACTAGTATCATTTATCCCAAAATAAGTAGAATATGTTCTTGGTGCCCAATTATCGTAACGTGCCCCAGGGTGGATCCTCATGGATCTATGGGTGTATACGACTTAAATATTTTTTGACTTGAAAATATCTTCTTGATCGAGTCTTTTCCTTCGTGACATGATGAGAACAAGAAAGTATGGATTCTCGACTTTTGATACGTGAAGGGGATCGTAAGTTGAATCACTTATCTTATTGATCTCGGATGACCATGATGAAATGGCCAACGCTTGGAGTTGCCACCAATCATTTTCAGGCTAGGCCTGACCAAATGCCTATTGAAACCTATGTTTTAAGCTATGAAACTCAAAACATCGATCCCATGGTCTACGTAATACAACGATTCATCGTTTAGGTTTGAAAGTTAATTACGCATGATGAGTCAGAAACCTCTTTGCGACGCCCAAAATTGGTACCTTACTAACTATGTCTTATCTTGGTTACGATTCTTTTGATCTTAACTTGTCATTATTTCAATATAACCCCTTTTAATGCATGAATCCTATGGAAATACAAATCTAGTTTTTGATGAAAAAGTTTTAATCTCATATACGCCCAAGGGAGATGGGGAATATATAGATTTTTAATAAAAATGACCTCTAGATTTTACTTTGAAAAATGGAATATTTTATTTTGGGCACTGGGGAGATACCCACATGGAATATTACCTTCAGTTTTATTTAAAATGATTGGAAAACATGAATGCAACTAATTATCACAAAGAAATCACTTTAGTAAAGTAACAAATGAATTAACGTAACATGGATCATTCAATGCAATGATAAAGAAAAGGGATGGACTATTGGAATTTATCTCGCAATTAGCATCGATTATTTGGGAATAACTGAATCGATAATTTTTAAGATGCATCTAGGTTTCTTGATTGAACAAGATTTGTTTGACACATCCATTGAAGTCCAGGAAGGAGAAAAAAATTATAGTTAAAAGATAGGGTTGGAGTATCACTTTAGGAAGGTAAGGGTTAGAGTATCCCTGTGGATGAGAAATAATTTTGACAAATGAGGACTTTTACATCTTGACAATTTTGAAAAACGGGGTTGGAGTATCCCCTCGGAAGGTCAGGGTTGGAATATCCCCGTCAAAGATAAATCATTTCAACAAAGGAAGATTTTTTAATCTTGACAATTTTGAAAAGCAGGGTTGGAGTATCACTTCGAAAGGTCAAGGTTGAAATATCCCTAAAAGTGACATGTCTAACACTCCTTAAAGAAGTCAAGCTAGAAAACTTAAGTTGACAAAACTTTGTGATTTAGAAAATGAGTGAGCATTTTGACAACTTTTTACAAAAGAAATTATTATGAATGAGGAGGTTAAAGATATAAAATATGTTTGTGCCTTGATACGAGCCTATGGGGGGTCAAAGAATGTTCTCGAGGCAGATCGGGGTGATATGGTGACATTCAAAAGTCACAAGATAAAGCTTGGGAAAACAACTCAATTTTGACCATAACCAAAAATAGGGGATAGCATCGCACTATCCTATTTCCTAAATTTATTCTAAATAGGTTTGACAAGTTTAGAGGATGGACAAGATACCGTTAGAAAGGTAACTTAACGAAGGTCAATGTAAAAATATTCCCAATATCCTAAAAATTCATTTTTTAAGGAAATAAATCCTCAAGTTTGGATTGATTATGCTGCAGGCAAAACATACGAAGGACGAGGTTTGTCAAAATTTGAAAAATCATCCCAGACTCGTTTAGGACCTTTTTAGGAAAAATGCTAAATGGATTTGCAAAAATCGTTTAGTGGGCCTAAAGTCCCCAACCTGAATACATGTTTAAATTTTAGAGGTTCTGGACAATTTAGATTTGAAAAATCATAACTCCGTCATCCAAAATGATCCAGGGATGAATAAGACTTTATTTTAAAGATATTTCGACATACGTTCAGAGAAAAATATAAAAAAATTCATTAAAATCGTTTAGGATTTTAAAGTGATTTTTTAATTTGCAACAGTTATGCTACCAGCCAGGGACAAAGCAAAATAGGGGATATTTCTTATTTTCTTTACGTTTATGGGTCCAAACTCAAGTCATTGACATTCAAACATCTATGACTGAAGGCAAAGAGTGGTATAAGAATCAAGAACTCATTTGCACAGCCTCAGAGTAGTTTGGGATGATGAAACAGCCTGTTAATCATACAACTCAAGGTTTAGACTCAAGAATGAGGCACAAACATTTCGAGAACGAGTGCAAGGCCATCTTTTATTGGAAAATCAGATGATTTGAGCTCATTTAACCAAAATTCTAGATCTAGAAAACATAATTTTCCCCAAAACTTTTTTGTGCTAACTTTAAAGAAAATACTAAGTTCATGCTAGTCCTCATTGGTTGAGGTTAACATGCTTAGTTTGGGGAGGTTTTGAAAATCAATTTTTGATAGCCATCAAACGTGCATTTTGACAAGGGGAGGACAACAAACATACAAGGGGATGGCACATAACATGAATAGGGATTCTAACTTTACCAATGGTCTAGACAAAGAAAGTGTAATGCATTTTGGCAAAAAATGTTATGGGCGCTAAAAATGACAATGATTCATGCAAGCTAATATATAAATATGCTTGAAATATGTTAGCCTAATGATTAATACATGGATTAAGGATAACAAGATGCATGGATATGGCATAAAATGCATGAGCAAGAGATATCAAACTAATAAGGAT
>JBBYHL010410550.1:0-11781 GCA_038381835.1 Adansonia madagascariensis
ATTTTAAACCTTTTAGGGACCTTTTTACAATTTTTGAAAATTTGAAGACTAATTTGCAAAAATGAAAAATAGTTTCAAGGCTATTGGTGCTTGGCTGAATATTTAGTGTGACTTTTGGTGTGATTTCCATGATTTTTGTATGTTTGATTTTTATTTGTGATTTTCTCTATTATAGGGACTAAATTGAAAAAATGGAAAAGTTTTGACTTTATTAGGAAAAATTTCCCATTTAGGGTATTTTGGCCATTTAAGAATATTTCTAGCATTCATCCAATCCTTCAAAGGGGTGCAAAAATATTAAAACTTTTTGTATTCCTTTGGCTTTCTGGGAGGGTACAAAATGTAATTTTGAAAAGTTTAGGGACCTGATAGAAATTTTTGCATTTTAGATCATTTTTATGTCCAAGGTACCTATTTAGGGTAAGATTATCATTTCATGCCACTATCAAGTTCTCAAGGCTACTGGGATATTTATACGTTGAAAGTAAATTGTAGAGGTATTTTGGTAATTTTTTAGAACTGATTCCTATGTATTCATCTGGATACTTATTGGTTGAAGGTGTTTAATAAGAATAGGTTTGCTTGTTTATAAAGATATCAAGTCCTTTAAGGGTACTAGGATACTTATATGTCGAAGGTAAAACTTAGAGACATTTTAATAATTTGTATTAGAACTAAGTCCTATGTTTTCGGAATATGTTCATTTGTTTTAAGGGTACCAGGGTAATTACACGTCAAAGGTAAACACAAAGGACATTTAGTAATTTATATTAGAACCAAGTCTTATGGGATCACCGGGATACTTCTATATTAAAAGTGTACAGTAGGAACAAGATTGTTCATTTATGATGTCATTGAGTTCTTTAGGGTTACCAGGATATTTCCATGTCGAAGATATACCCTCAAGTATTTTGTAATTTTGCTTAAAACCGAGTGTTTTAGAGATACTAAGATACTTTTATGTTGGAAGTATTCTAAAGGACATTTTGATCTCATGGACCATGCTCAAGTCTTTGGAGTCTAGTTTCATATGTGTAGTCAAAACAGAGTCCTAGAACAAATTTTATTATTTATTATAAAATTGAAAATTTCAAATTAAGGCAATTCTCCGATGTTAAAATAGTGTATGGAATTTCTCCCAGAATATGATAGAGGTTTTATTGATTATTTTTAAATTTTGTAAAAATAATCTAGAATTTTTTTTTTAAATTTTGTAAAAATAAAATCTTTTGTATTCTTTCAGCTCTGTAGTAGGGTATAAAAGATATTTTGATTTTTGAAACCTTTCATATTCCTTTAGCTCTCGGGTGGGGTATAAAAGAGGATGATGAAAACCTTCGTGTACTTCTGGTTCTCTGAAAGGGTGTAAAAGATATTTTGATTTTCAAAAATATGAAAAACCCAATTTTTTCATTCAAAATAATAAATTTATTTCATAAAATATAATATTTATAAATAAGAATTACAATTAAATGTCAAATATTAAAATCAAATTAAAATTAAATGTATATTAACACATGATTAATACGAGAGGGTTGATCCTTACTCATAATTGTAGCCGACTTCCACACCCTTTCATGCAACAGCTAGTATTCTCATAAATCTTAGAGTGTGTCTTGTGGATTTTGTAACCTTAAAAATATGAACTTCGATAGGTGAATAATCTCACATAGCCAAATTAGATTGGTGGATTTTGTTAAATGTAATCACTTTTACGTAATTTTTAATTCTAAGCCCAGGTCCACATTTAGCCCAGTCCAGCTCAAAAAAATTTTAGTTTGATACCATGGGCCTAGCTATAGCCTAAAAATGTTTTGAATTCTAAGCTCAAAGTTGAATTTGGCCTGACCTGCCCTTTAATCACTATTCATAATATTAAAAAGTTATTTTATATTAATATTTATATATTTTATAATTAAATTTAAATAAAATATATTATTCTATTTAAAAAATACTGTTTTAGGTCAATCCTGCTTGAAACTTAAAATCTAAGACCCGAGCCTAATCGTGCCGGCCTATAGGGCTGGGCAGGTTGTCCGGCCCGTGGGTGGGTCTAGTTGCTAGTCTAATATGTGATTTTTTTCTTTCCTGATTGGTATTATCTATTATGTCTTCCATATTTTTTTAATTTACCTTAATACTTTGTTATGCTATTATCAGACTTTAATTATTATTACTTGAAATAATAATAATAATAATAATAATAATAATAATAATAATAATAATATTCAAAGTAGTATTTAAGTTTTTGCTGCTAACATACATAAACTCTTAATATTTAATGAGTTTAACCAATTAAATTAAAGAAAATATGATAAATGGATGATATACTTTATTGACAATGTTTTCAAAAGCTCATGATATGATTTACTTTTTGATAAATTATTATTTTATCATATATAGACTTGCTCAAGGGTTAGGTCACCCACCCAAACCAATTGGGCTCAAGCTCGGGTTCTCATATTTTTGTTCCAAACTAGCTCGATCTAGCTACAAACAATGATTTTAAATTAAAATAACATATATTTTAGTTAAATTTAATTATAAAATATATAAATTTAATAAAAATATTTTTTAATACAATGAACAGTAATTACAGCTTCAATGGGCGGGTTAAAACATGTTAAATAGAGTGTAGGCTTGAGGTTTTAAAAAAATTCGAGCTGCAGCTTGGCCCGACCAATGAGCAAGTTTAATCATATATAAAATATAAATAAAGTTTTTAATATTTGCTTAAATTATTAAAAGAATATTAAAATAAATTTGATAATTAAAGGTTTTTGCTTTATAAAAAAAAATTTCATTATAATTTCATCATATTTATTTTTAGTATTAAATTTAGGTTCAGGTTCGGGTTAGGGTCGGGCTCAAGTTCAAATTTTTTTCAAGTTTGGGTTCCTTTGAGTTAATGTTCCTTCGAGTTTGGGCCATTTATGGTTTGAGTTTTCTCAGGTTTAGGCCATTGACTTTTTTGGTCAATTCGGTTTTGATTCAGGTTCAAGATCAAGATTTTTGTGTAGGTTTTCGAGTTTAGGTTCATTTTGCCATCTTTGTCAGGATTCGTATCCAGGCCATGTTGCAATAACTTGGTGCCTACTAGGGACAGATTAGAGAGTCAAGCTTAAAATTAAGCACGCGTTAAATAAGTTTTGATTAATTTGATTTCAATTGATATTTAAGTATAGTTCCCGGTATTTTTAAAACAAAAACTTTTATTTTTTGGAAAATCTAATATATATTTTTCACTAACTCTTTTATTTTCTTTATAGCATTATTTTTAAGGAAAACTTAGGATAAGTGTTTTATTACTTTTAAAGAGTCAAGTCATAAAAAGTAAGTTGTTCCCCTACACAAGTGTGCACATGCATATGCATTAGATTCTCTTCTAGGTATATGGAGGGAGCATAGGTACCTAATATTTTAAAAGGGGGAAGTAGCTTTGCCTTTTGGGGTGTTAGCTTTTGTCTGGGCTAGTGAAAAGCCTACCAACTGTAAATTCCTATGCCTACCTAAGGTGTTAGCCTCGTTACGGGCATGAAAAATACTCCTACTTGAATTAAACCCTTTCTGACATAAACTCACGATAGGTAAGGATTAAGGTACCTTGTCAATTTTTTTAGACTCAGGGATCAATTTGAGAAATGATTTAGGTGTCCAATTAAACTTCATGTAATGAAGCATAAAGGCCTCACCTAGTTAAAGCTATACCTGGTTCTAAAAGGTGCCAAATTAGGCATAATGGGGTAATGCCTCTAATCTTTTACTCTTATAATTTGATTTTTTTGATATTAATAAGCTATATTATGTTCCTATGGTACATTTTCCTTTGATTTATTTCCCATATTAATTTTTTATATTATGGAGGATTTTTCTTAATTTTTGGAATGACATTAATATCCCATGGAAACTTGTAAATTCATTATGCATCTCTTTTTACATCTGCAAAATTCACATTTTTATACGCTCATGCATTCATAATTTCCTAAGTGCAAAAGCAATCCTTTTTTGGCTTTTTTTTCTTAATCTTGTAAATATGGTTTTGTATAATGAATAGATAAATCAAAAAAATTTGGTTGGTGAAAATTCCTCGAATTCTTGCCTCTATAATAATATCCATATCTAATACTTAGCCCATTGCTTGACATCTAGTTGTCTCATTAGATGCTGCCCTATTCATTCATTCATTCATTCATTCATCTGTTCATTAATTCATACATTAATCTTTTCCATTCATCGATATACATAGGATGATAATAAAGATTTACGTTAGCAAGACACATACATATTCATGAAACTAATTTAAGTTCTTTTTTCCATTTTAAGGTAAAGTAACATGAATCGTTAAATAAAAAAAACTACACAACAGGAAAAAATGCAAGCATAAACTACAAGCTCGATAAAACTACTTGAGACAAGTGAGCTAGCTCACCAATAGCCAAAAGGTACTACTATTGACACTTTTGCTAGGATATTCGAGGGATGCAAACTAAAGACTATCGACCAATGTCTAAGATGCATAGCCATAAATACTCAGGATGTACAACAAATTGTGCCTACACCTAATCCACCATCAACCATTAATATTAACTTTGGTACCATTCTGCAGAGGGCAGATGCGAAGACCATTATTGCATAAGAGGAGTTAGCAGTTCCTGACCTGGATGAAAAAGAAAAATGTAAGCAGAAAGGCAAAAGGTCAGAGGCCATAGAGAGGGATAAGCTTTATAGTAGTGTTAATGTTGATAATCTCAAGCCAGTGCTAGATTTCCTTATCTAGCCAAAGTTTAATATTTTACAGTTTAAAAAGTATTATGGATTCAAATGTCCCAAGGTACGTTTAATGACATATTGCAATAAAATGACTAGGTAAATCGGAGATGAGAAATTGCTCATCCATATTTTTCTTGAAAACTTGACTGAGGTAGCTCTATAATGGTATTTCCAATCAGAAAAAAGCCAAATGAGACATGGAGGGATATGACTCGAGCATTTTTATGACATTATAAGCACATGTTGGAAATTGATCTAGATTGAGAACCCTCTAAAACATGGGAAAAAATCCTACTGAAAGCTATAGAAGAAAGACGTAGCTTCACACGTCCAGCAACCTTTCACTAATAGAGAAATGCATCATACTTCATGGATACTCTACCATCTATGTACTATAACAAATTAGTTAGAAGTGTGTTATCTGAGTTTGCAGATATTTTGCTTGTTTTAGAAATAATTGAATGTGGAATAAAAATGGGAAAGATCATAGACACTAGTTAGGTGGCATATATAAGATGAGAGAGTGATCCTATCATTAAATGTCAACAAGTAAGGGTCGATGAAAGATAAAATCATAATGAATTGAGAAACCAAGGAAATCCATTAGGATAATGTCTTCGCCTCTAGCCTTTCATTGATCAGTGACCCTAATAGGTTTATTCCCATACGTTGCAACCCTTTATGCAAACATTTTTGACTTCAAGTTCTAAAAGGCAAAGAGACTTAGGAGATAGTTCAGGCAATTTTGAGAAGTGTAAAAGAAAAAATAATGAAGGTATATCATGCCTAATCGATTTCCCACACTGAGCTTTTCCCTTTAACCATTTAGAATCACATGATTTCCACTATCCCAGCAAAGCTTACAAGACCTCCTTACCTGGAATGCTACAATTCGAGTGTCAGATGTAAGTATCAGCAAGGGGTAAAAGGTCTTTATGGAAAACTACAATGCATTCAAAAGCAAAATACAAGTTCTTAGGAAAGCTGACTAGCAAAATTCTAAAAGTGGTGGATGCTTGTCAAGAATGATTGGCATAAGGGTCATTGACCATATCATAGTATGCCAATCAGGGGTAGTTTTTACCTTGACTTTAAAACTCTGTATCTTTCTTTTACAAACTATGAATTTTGAAAAAAAATTGGTTTGTTAATACTGTGCATACTATTACGGACAATAAGTTTTTTTTTTAATAATAATTTCTAGAGTCTAGGATAATAAGAACATTTTATATTTTTTCCTTTGGTAGATGATCACCGGTAAGTTGAACGCTTTGAAAAGATCTTTCACTTCTACATATATGATTGTCCTAGACTTTCAATCATAGATCTTTCACAACCATAGAACTTTTACACCTAAATGTTCTTTTTTATGGATTCTTTGAAAGTCGAATAAATAGGTTATGTTTCTAAAAGATTCAAATGTCGATAGTTTGATATGTATTAAAATAATGATAATAATTGTGAGATGTCTCCCTTATTTGGATAACCTTTTATCACAACTTCCCAGGCACCTCTCCAAATCTTTACTTCTAGAAGAATATGAATAAACATGAGCCAAAAATAGTTTTTCCTTTTGGATAAAACCTTTTAATCCAAGATCTAATAGAGTTGTAAGATTTTTCCATGCCAATTCAATTTTCTTTTTCAAAGGCTCAATTAGAACCAAGATTCATCACTGGCTGCGAAGTTGATAATACTAAGGGGAATGCCTTAAGCCTTTAAAAAAATTGAGTGCAACATCATGTTATTAAGGTACTAAAAATAATTTATAAAACAACCATTTTCCTAGCAAATGCTTGCTAGTTCAAATGGTATTGTTTGAAATGACAAATGGCCATATTTCTCTATCCTTTCATAAATATAGAAAATTATTTCCTTCGCAGTTTCCTTTAAGCCTGATAATTTATTTTGTTTCTTTAAACCCTAATTAAAGATCACCCTCTACACATGAGGCAAGTGAAGCAAAGCTTCAAGACCAGAAGGGACAAATGCCATTCTAAAGTTACAAAAAGAATAGGTTAGATGTCATAAGGCAAATTTTAAAGACCAAATAAAGTTCAAATTTCAAGTTTAAAAATTTAAAGTGAAAAATGAAAAAGTTTAAAATTTAAGTTTAGATATTCAAAGTAAAAAATGAAGAAAATTTTAAATTCTTGCAAAATGAAGATTAAAGAAAGCAAAAGAAAGCAAGAGAAGAAAAAAATAAAGGGAACCAAAAAAAATAAAAAAGCAAAAAAATAAAGAAAAAAATTTGTTCATCTTGAAAGGCATGTTGGATTCAATTTCTTTTGCAGGGAATGATCCTTGATTACCCTTAAACACTTGATTTAGGCCTATCTATCCTTTTCTTTCTAAACTAAGAACCATGGCCTATGTTACATACCTACCAAGTCCATTTCCATTAAACATAGATGTTTAAGCTATTGGGTCATTTCTAGGAAGATTTTTTCAAATTCATCTTTTTGGATGATTTTTAAGTTCTTAAGAATAAGATGAGGAAATTAATTGAAAAAAATAAAATTTTAGAGCGAAAACCCAAAAAGGCAGTTTAGAACAAACTTAAAGATTTTGAAATTGTTTTTAAATTGACAAAGGTAGCCATCGAAGAAAAAGAACCCTTCCATGCTATTCAAGAAACAATGCCAAACTTCCAAAAATTTCACGATATCAACAAAAAGTTGGGTCAAATGCCTTAATATTAATTTAATTCAAAATAACCTTTCAAATTTATGCTTAACAAAGGTTTTTCAAATTAACCTTCGAGACTTGGTGTTTATTAGCATCAGTTTAACACTTATCTGGCTATTGTATTTGAAGATTAAAAGGATGTTACAACTTGAATGTTTATTGTTCAAGAAATTCCCTTAAAAAAACATTTATCTAAACTTGGTCTTGATAAACCTTGAACTTATTATATCAATTTCTTCAAGACTAATTTTATTAGTGCCACCATTTATGCCATTAAATTGATTCCCTTATCTCGTTTAAAAATGTCCTAAATTATGATCATCAATCATAGAAAACTCTTAACATCAAAAGATAAAGATGACATATCTATTATCCTTGATATTGGAAAGTTCATAGTTAAAATCATTTTGTAATTTCCATATTCTTTATCAAGTAGATATTTCTCTAGGTTAGAATAAGTAAGTGATATCATTTTGTAAATCCTAAAATTTAGATGAAATGTGTCCTTTGCATGATTTCAATGGAAGTTTATAAATATGCCCCGAGCATATATTTATCCAATTACAAAAAGTTATGTATTTGAATCGATGGATACTAATTTGATATTTGGTGACTTTTCATGAAAAATTGAATAATTCCTGAAATCTTGAAATCATGATTAGAAAAAAGATTTCGATGGGCAAATATCAAGTGATCTTTAACCTTTAACAGCAAGCCATCAAGAAAAAAAATTGGTAACAATAAGGCTTAGATTGATAAGGCCTTGTTGACATATAAGAATCCTTATAGTATATAAAATTTATGTCCTCTTCATCCAGTCTTATCAAAGTTAGGTGAAGTAGGATTTAAGACAATTTTATTCGATCCTATGAAAGGCAAACAAAGTTTATAAGTTTGTTATCCTCTTACTTTGGTCTTTTGTAGGCAAAAGTTTGAGTAAAATACCTTTTTCGTTTAATCCCTTGTAGGTAGGTGAAGTTTTAAGTAAGATACCTTTTTTGTTCAATCTCTTATAGAGTAGGCAAAGTTTTACGTAAAATACCTTTTTCATTCGATCTCGTGTGAGGTAGGCAAAGTTTTAAATTTGTTACCCTTTTTGTTTAATACCATGTAGGGTAGCAAAGTTTTAAGTAATATACCCTCTTCGTTTGATCCTATGTAAGTAAAGTTTTCATTAAGATATCCTCTTCGTTTGATCTTATGTAAAGTAGATAAAGTTTTCATTAAGACCCTGTTTGTTTGATGCCATGTCAGGTAGACAAAGTTTTGAGTAAAATACCATTTTCATTCGATCCCATGTAGGGTAGGCAAAGTTTTAAGTAAAGAACCTTCTTTATTCAATCTTGTGTAAAGTAGGTGAAGTTTTGAGTAAAATACCTTTTTTGTTAGATCTTATTAGGGTAGGTGAAGTTTTGAGTAAAATACCTTTTTGTTTGATCCCGTGTAAGGCAGGTAAAGTTTTAAGTAAGGTACCTCTTCATTCAATCTTGTGTAGATTAGGCAAAGTTTTAAGTAAGATATCATTTTTGTTCGATCCTATGTAAGGTAGGCAAAGTTTTTATTAAGATATTCTCTTTGTTTGATCTCATGTAGAGTATATGAAGTTTTGAATAAAATACCCTCTTCTTTGATCCCGTGTAGGTAGGCCAAGTTTTGAGTAAGATGCCTTTTTCGTTCGATCTTGTATAGGGTAAGTGAGTTTACTGATCTCTTCACACGATCCTATGTAAGGTAGGTGAAAAAGACTTTAAGAAAATGGCCTCCTCATATGATCTTGTGTTAGGTCGGTAAGAAAGGCTAGCCTTTTCATGCGATCCTGTGTAAGGTAGGTGAAGAAAGCTTAAAGAAAATGTCCTTTTCATGGGATCTCATGCAGGGTAGGTGAAGAAAGCTAACTCTTCATGTGATCCTGTGTAAGGTAGGTGAAGAAGACTTTAAGAAAATAGCCTTTTCATGTGATCCCATGTATGGTAGTTGAAAAAGGTAAACCTCTTTACGTAATCTTATGTAAGGTAGATGAAGAAGGCTTCTAAAAGCCCAAAAGTATATAATGGCTTTAACCTAATCAAAATTAGCATCAAGCCCAAGAGTAGCTGATGGCTATCCCCCTATCAAAATTGGCACTAAGCCCAAAAACAAATGATGGCCTCTCTTAATTGATATTAGTACCAAGCCCAAGAGTAGCTGATGGCTATGTCCTTGTCAAAATGAGCATAAAGCCCAAAAGTAGATGATGACCTTGGCCTAATCAAAATTGGCACTAAGCCCAAGAGTAGCTGATGGCACTAAAAAAATTGAAAGCCTAAGAGTAATTGATGGCTTAG
The DNA here is from genome assembly GCA_038381835.1 of Adansonia madagascariensis. Classification (NCBI taxonomy): domain Eukaryota; kingdom Viridiplantae; phylum Streptophyta; class Magnoliopsida; order Malvales; family Malvaceae; genus Adansonia; species Adansonia madagascariensis. Next base: position 9,783 of record JBBYHL010410550.1, read on the forward strand.
ACTTAGTGAAATTGGCATAAAAAAATTTAAAAGTCCAAAAGTAGCTATGGCTTAGTCTCAGTGAAGTTGGCAATAAAAAATTTAAAAAGCCAAAAAGTAACTGATTGCTTAATCCATGCAAAATTAGCACTTAAATAAAAAAACTAATGTGGTTGGCGTATATATATTTGCGCAAAAGAAGAGAGAAAGAACAAACCTTTTTTTGGAAAGAGGCTTATACGACATTAACTAAATTATGTCTATTTAGTCTTTACCCTATTTTTTATTCTTAGCAATAGCCAAAGAGGGGCAGCTATTGACACCTAATTTTGTTCAGGACCCTTTTGTGATAGTTCAAAAATATCCGAGACTAAGAACTTAACGGTCGCCTGGTGAGGGTTGATTTCTCAAGGTGGATTGAAATTTTTCAAAACCTCTTCCATCATACCTAAATGGTCGCATATGCATGTGAAAGAAAAATCACCATTTCAAGGGTCGTAGAGAATAAATTTTGAATTAAAAAGATGAATATCAAGGTTAGAAATTAGTTTTAAATTTCATTAATTAGAAATTTATTTTAGCGAATCTTATCAGGGTCAAATTTCCCATTTTTAAGAAATTTTTGAGAGTTTTTTTTTAAATTTAGAAAGTTGACCAGTATATTTTTAGTGATTCCTGTGTGTTATTTTTATTGATACTCATTCCAAAAAATCAAAAATATTCAAAAAAAATTTGTATTGCCATTTTTTACTGTGAGGTATTAGGTCATTAATTTTGGGACTTAAATTTAAATTTTGACAATACTGGGAGTATCATATTGAAGATTTTTCAAGTAAATTTGTTTCAAATTTCAAGTTTTCATCTTTAATTATTTTATAAATTAATATTTTGATTAATATGTTGAATTTAATTCATTTTTATAAAGTTTGAACATATTTTTGGAATTTTCTTGTTTCCAAGATATAGAGTTTTCTACTTCATAAATTTTTTTGGTACGATTTTTCAAGTTTATAGTCTCTAAAATTAGTCAAATATTTTTAATAAATTTATATTGAATCAGTTTTTAAAACTTCAATTTATTTTAGGAGTTTTGCATTTTTCAAATATAATTTCCTTTTGAAAATGTTTTTGCTAGTCAATTTTCATGAGTTTGAAATTTTTAATTGCCTTTTTCTTACACATAAAACTTCTCAAAATTTTATTTTGGAATTTTTATATATTAATTTCATTTTTAATTAGGAAAATTTTATTTTTTTCCATTTCATGGGCTTTAAAACCCGTTAATGTTTCTAATAAGCCCGATAAGCCTATTAACTTTCTAATAAGCCTATTGAGCCAATTTTTGTTTTCTAGCAAGCCAAGAACCTTATTTTGATTAAACTTTTAATTAAATTTGTTATGTAAAATTTTATTCTTTGAATACATAATTTTTAATTTGTTACAATTTAGTCCTTATAATTCATTTTTGTTCAAATTAAATTTTTTGTCTCTCATATTTTTAGATGATGATGTCATGCATGACATCATCTTGCAAAATGACAAAAATAAATAATTAAAAGCTTATAAAAAAAAGTAATAATAAAAAAGTAATTAACTTTGAGAAATAGCTAGAAGCCATTTGGCTAAAGAGAAATTTCAACCTCTTTGACCGGCTCTTCTCTTTTTAAATAAGGAGCAAGGATATTCATGAGTTTGTTTAGCCATCCATAGCGAAAAAAAGACACTAAAATTTCACTAAATTAGTTAAGTTTTTTTAAGGTTTTCAAGCTTTTAAGGTAAATAGACTCGGAAAACTCTTGATTTTTGTTCATTTCTATTATATTGCATCCTTTTTGCAAGCTTTTGAATATTTGAGCTCATGGATTTTGACCCATGTTGAAAGGCCACCTATGAAAGCTATGATCAAAGTTTCTTAATTTTGTTGTTAAATTTGATTTTTACTAGAAGTTTTTGAATTTCATCAAATTAATTCATGTTGATTTATGTTAGTCTATTCATTATTTATTATGTATTTATGCTT
>JBBYHL010410661.1:0-20937 GCA_038381835.1 Adansonia madagascariensis
AATTTTGGTGAATATGCAGGCACCATGCAACTCATCTAGCATATCATCTAACCTAGGAATAGGATGGTGATACTTTACAGTGATCTTGTTGACTGCTCTACAATCCACACATATCCTCTAAGTTCCATCTTTCTTTGCCAAAAAAATAACTGGCATAGCACAAAGACTCATGCTCTCCCTCACATATTTGTAGTTCCTTTGTCTCCTCTGGATTGCTTCGGTAAACTGGATGATTAGGAATTAGAGCTCATGGTACAAAGTCAATTTGGTGCTCAATCCTTCTCAAAGGTGGTAACTCATGAGGTACCTCCTCAGGAAAAACATGATCATAATCCTACAACAAAGTCATAAACACATAGGCAAATTTGGGTCAAGGTCAGTGTTAGCAAACAACATTTCCTTAAACCGAATCAATATTAAAGCTCTCTTGCCTAAGTATGCACTCTTTAACTCTCTCTCTTTTGCATAAAAACATGGTTGTGTCTTAAACTTTTCACTTATCTCAATTTCTTTTTGCTCACTTTTCACATTCTTTTCATTCTTTTCACTCACTAACTTTTTCTCTCCTGCACATCCCACTTTATTTTTCTCACTTGTGCAGTCACTCACCATCGAGCCTTTAAATTTATTCTTTTCTCTTATGGCCTCTTTTCTTTCTTCTTTCTCTTTCACCTCACTACTTGAATCCCCACTTGATGATTGTTGAATTTTTAATTGTTCAAGGTATGCTTCTTTGGGTGATAAAAGAGCAAGGGTAATTTTCTGCCCATTATATATAAAAGAATACCTATTCATGTACCCATCATGCATAACACACCTGTCAAATTGCCTCACCTACCCAGCGATATATGACCAGCTTGCATAGGCACAACATCACACAACTTCATCAGCATATCTACCAATAGAGAACGCAACAACTACTTGCTTAGTAACTTTGACTTCACCACTGTCATTCAACCATTATAGTCTATATGGGTTAAGGCGTTTATCACATTTCAACCCCAACTTCTTTACCAAAGTAGTACTAGCTACATTATTGCAACTACCCCCTCTATGATCATGCTACAAACTTTCCCACCTACCAAGCATCTAGTGTGAAATAGGTTCTCCCTTTGTTCTAGGCTATCTTCTTTCATATTCAAGTTTGATGCACGCCTAGCAACTAAAGATTCACCCTTAATAACATATTTAACACTTTCATCAATATCAAAACAATCTTCTAAGGGTGGCATACTCAAATCACTGCCATCAGACTCATTACCTCCATCAGACTCAGAAACGATATCATCACCCTTAGTAAACATAGTTTTTCTATTAGGACAATCAAATGCATAATGACCACACCCTTGACATTTAAAGCACTTAATATCCCTATGTTTAGAAGGTTTAAAAAATGGATCAGTAGTACCTTTTTGAATTGAAGTACTCTTCTCCTTGCCTTTGTTTGTTTCATTGCCTTTCTCCTTGGAATTTAAATAGTGCTCTATCTTTTTATCTTCATTTTTGCTCCATTTTGGACTCCATTTGCAGCTGGAATTTGAAAAAGACTGGGCTGCCTTCCTTTGTTTTTGTTGCTTCTCCACCTTCATGGCAATGTTCACTAGGTCCTTCATCTCTACATAATGTTGCAACTCAACCACATCAGCAATTTCCCTATTCAAACCACCCATGAATAGAGTAATTGTCACCTCTTCCTCCTTTTCTATGTTAGCTTTAATCAATAGCATCTCCATCTCCTTGTGATAATTTTCTACTGATCTAGATCCTCGTGTGAGTCTTTGTAATTGCTGGTGCAATACTTAATAGTAATAAGATGGCATAAACCTCTTCTTCATCACTCTTTTCATCTCTTCCCTAGTGGATTAGCTGGTTCCCTGCTCCTTCTCCTATTCTTTGTCAATTCATCCCACTAAATTAGTGCATAATCAGAAAATTCCACTATTGCCAATCTCACTTTCTTATCTTCAAAATAGTTGTGACAAGCAAAAATCATGTCCACCTTTCTTTCCCACTCTAAGTACACTTCGGCATCATTCCTACCTTTGAAGGGTGGAATTTTCATCTTGATGGCATTAATGTTGCTATCTTTTCTCTCCACTCTTTCTTCCCTCCTTTCTCTACCCCTCACGGATTGCATTTAATCTTCATACATTCTTCCCAGCTCTTCCTCCCTATTCCTATGACTATTAATTGATCTACTAGGGTTTTGGATTCTACTAGCTTCATTAATTCTTTCATCAATCCCATCCATCCTAGTAGACAACTTCTTGAACTCACTCATGAATGCCTTATACATCAATTTCAGATCAGACACAATTTTATCCTCCCCCTCATGCAATGTTTCCTTTCCATCTCTACTTTGGGCCATTCTTAAAAATAATAATTGCAAGAAAATGGTTAGCAATAAAAGAATCTCATAATTCAGTCCTTTATGTGTTTCACTCAAAAGATGGCACTTCACTCGTGTTTCACTCAAAATTGGCTTTTACCCTTTTTTAACCTTTCACACTCAAGCTTGCTGTCCTCAATTGCACTTTAGAATTCAATTTCCAATCAAGGTAATTCACAAATAGCAAATTAAAACTAGGAATGCTATGAAAACACTAACAAAGAAGATAGGCACAAAACTAGAAGCAAGAATACCAAAATGAAGAAAGACGAAATGAGCACACAAGAGGAAGATATGTATGCTGCTCAAAATACAAATTTCAAATTAACAAGAATCAAATTGTTATTTATGGTGTAAATTGAAATAAAAAAAAAAGAAAAAAAAGTAAGAGACACCAAAAATAGCGACTTAGAATGAAGGAAAATGACAAAACTAATGCATAAATGCAAAAATTGATATTTCCCTAATAGAAAAGTCAATTTTTATGCAATAGATGTAAAGACACTAAAAACAAAATAAGGAAGTCAAGAAACCTGTCCTAGAATGACAAAACCTATAAATATGCTTATGCCACTTTGACTTTTCTATTTAATTTCCAAATTTAAATTATGACCAGATCTGAATCTGATTATTTCCACATAAATAATTACCCTAAATTCTGCCCTAAGTATACAAATTCAAGGTCTCGCCACTAACCAAATTAATCTTTCTTGTGTGCTTTTCATCTCCTGGCCGAGACGCAAATTTAATTCCTCTTTTTTTTACTCTAGCAACTAATCTATTTTTTTATTTTATTATTTTTTTAAATTTTATATGATAGCTAGGGCAACAAATAACTCAAAGAACAAATATGAGAGAAAGAAAAGACAAGAAAAACTCAAGAACAAGATGAACCCAACAAGATAAATAAGAATTTATCCCAATCCAAGCTCTGATACGAAATGATGCGAAACCCCAAGGCTAAAAAACCTAAAACCCCTTAAACGCACACTTTGATAAGAACATGAACAAGAAGAAATTCCCAACCCTAATGAACCCCCAATCAATTATATGAATGGAAATGCTTATGATAAGGTTGATTTGAAAACAAGAATAAAATTCGCCATAAGTAATTACGTTGATAAGAATTATATTCTTGATCCAATAGAAGAAGACAAGCCATCCTCCCTAAGATGAGGAAAAACTCAATATTGTTCATTTAACAAAATCTACCATACAATGTTTATTATGAGGTATTTATACCCTTTGAAAAAAAAAAAGAACCAAAAACCCTAGAGATATAAAAGGCCTTTAAACATGGGCCTCCCACCAAAATAACTAAAGCCCAAACCTAACATCTCTAAAATAAATCCTATTAAGCCTAAAGGTTTAAATTAAATGAGCTGAAAGATAATAAAAGCCCATCTCACCAAAACAAGCCCATAATGAATAAAAAGAAGCCCACATACAAAATTCAAGTAGTGGGCTACCCCAAGCTATTCTTATAACTTAAAATAATTAATTAAACAACAATTAGAGTCTTCTTGCAAATTCAGCCCCATTTTATTAGATATGATGGCATTGGTCCTCATTGTCTCTTGAGATTCCATGCCGTTTACAATTTTGCCCATGTAGGATTGAAGTGCTTCTTTGAACTTCTTAACTTTTGATCTTGTTACCGGTCCATTCGGCATTGCTAGCTCATCTTTAGTTCCATTCCTCTTGCAATGTACCATGGTTATGCTCAAATTAAAAGGCTTCTCTTTCTTTCATTTTTAGAATTAATGTTCACCTGTCAATTCGGATGAACACAGATTCACATAATAATCTTTTTCTTTTAATGATTAGGCACTATAAACATATTCTCCTTATTAGGGTAAATGAATCGATTCTTTGGTTTCATTAGAAGAGCATCTCTTTTTTCCATTTTTTGAATTAAAGTTTATCTATCAATTTAGATAAACACAGATTCACATTATAATCCCAATTCTTTTCATGATTGGGCACCATAAACATATTCTCCTGGGATAAATGACATTGAAGCATTGGTTTCATAAGAAAAACTTTTCTTTTTGCGAATTTTATAATTAAAGTTCATCACTCAAATCGGGTAAACATGGATTCACAAAATAATCTCCTTTCTTTTCATTATTGTGCACCATAAACAAATTCTTCTCATTGGGATAAATGAATTAATGCTTTGGTTTCATAAGAAAAACTTCACTTCCCAGCATTATTTTGAATCAAAGTTCATCTGTCAATTGGGATAAACACAGATTCACGTAATAATCTCTTTTCTTTTCATAATTGGGCACCATAAACATATTCTACTTATTGGGATAAATGAATTGCTGCTTTGGGTTTCATAAGAAAAGGCATCTCTTTCTGCTATTTTTAGAATTAAAGTTCATCTGTCAATTCAGATAAACACGGATTCACATAATAATCTCTTTTCTTTTTATGATTGGGCACCATAAACATATTCTCCTTAGTAGAGTAAATGAATCGATTGTTTGGTTTCATAAGAAAAGCGTATCTTTCTTCCATTTTATAATTAAAGTTATCTATCAATTTGGATAAGCATGGATTCATATAATAATCTCTTTTCTTTTCATGATTGGGCACCATAAACATATTCACCTCATGGGATAAGAAAAACTTCACTTCCCACCATTCTTTAGAATTAAAGTTCGTTTGTCAATTGGGATAAATATGGATTCATATAATAATATCCTTTCTTTTCATAATTGGGCACCATAAGCATATTCTCCTTATTAGGATAAACAAATTGCTGCTTTGGGTTTCATAAGAAAAGGCTTCTCTTTTTGCAATTTTTAGAATTAAAGTTCATCTGTCAATTTGGTTAAACATGGAGTCATATAATAATCTCCTTTCTTTTCATGATTGGGCACCATAAACACATTCTCCCTATTGGGATTAATGACATTGGTGCTTTGGTTTCATACGAAAAGCTTTTCTTTTTGCCATTTTTAGAATTAAAGTTTGTCTGCCAGTTCAGGTAAACATGGATTCACATAATAATCTCTTTTTTTTCATGATTGGGCACCATAAACATATTCTCCTCATTGGGATAGATGAATTGAAGCTTTGGTTTCATAAGAAAAACTTCAGTTCCCACCATTTTTTAGAATCAAATTTTATTTGTCAATTGGGATAAATACGGATTCACGTAATAATCTCTTTTCTTTTCATAATTGAGCACCATAAACACATTCTCCTTATTGGGATAAATGATATTGATTCTTTAGTTTCATAAGAAAAACTTCACTTCCTACCATTTTATACAATCAAAGTTCACCTGTCAATTGGGATAAACATGGATTCACATAATAATCTCATTTCTTTACTTGATTGGCCACCATAAACTCATTCCCTTTATTGGGATAAGAGAATTGATGCTTTAATTTCAGAAGAAAAACTTTAATTCCCACTATTATTTAAAATCAAAGTTTGTTTGTCAATTAGGATAAACACGAATTCATGTAATAATCTCTTTTCTCTTCATAATTGGGCACCTTAAACACATTATCCTTATTAGGATAAATGAATTGCTGCCTTGGGTTTCATCAGAAAAGGCTTCTCTTTCTGTCATTTTAGAATTAAAGTTCGCCTACCAATTCGGATGAACACGAATTCACATAATAATCTCTTTTCTTTTTATTATTGTGCACCATAAACATATTCTCCTTATTAGGGTAAATGAATTGATTTTTTGGTTTCATTCGAAAAGCATATCTTTCTTCCATTTTTTGAATTAAAATTCATCTATCAATTCGGATAAACATGGAGTCACATTATAATCCCCTTTCTTTCATGATTGGGCACCATAAACACATTCTCCTTATTAGGATAAATGACATTGAAGCTTTGTTTCATAAAAAAACTTCTCTTTCTACCATTTTTAGAATTAAAGTTCGTCAGTCAATTCGGATAAACGTGGATTCACATAATAATCTCCCTTTTTTCATTATTGTGCATCATAAACAAATTCTCCTCATTGGGATAAATGAATTGATGCTTTGGTTTCATAAGAAAAACTTCACTTCCCACCATTCTTTTGAATCCAAGTTTATCTGTCAATTGGGATAAACACGAATTCATGTAATAATCTCCATTCTTTTCATAATTGGTCACCATAAACACATTCTTCTTATTGGGATAAATGAATTGCTGTTTTGAGTTTCCTAAGAAAAGGCTTCTCTTACTGCCATTTTTAGAATTAAAGTTCGTCTGTCAATTCGGATAAACACAGATTCACAAAATAATCTCCTTTTTCTTCATGATTGGGCACCATAAACATATTCTCCTTATTAGGGTAAATGAATCGATTCTTTGGTTTCATAAGAAAATCATCTATTTCTTCCATTTTTAGAATAAAAGTTCATCTATCAATTCGGATAAACACAGATTCACATAATAATTTCCTTTCTTCATGATTAGGCACCATATACATATTCTCCTCGTTAGGATAAATGAATTGATGCTTTGGCTTGATAAGAAAAACTTCACTTCTTACCATTCTTTGGGATCAAAATTCATCTGTCAATTAGGATAAACACGGATTCATGTAATAATCTCCTTTCTTTTCATGATTGGGCACCATAAACATATTCTCCTTATTAGGGTAAATGAATCAATTCTTTGGTTTCATATGAAACTTGTCTCTTTCTTCCATTTTTAGAATTAAGGTTCATCTATCAATTCGATTAAACACAGATTCACTAATAATCTCCTTTATTTTCATGATTAAGTACCATAAACACATTTTCCTTATTGAGATAAATTACATTGAAGCTTTGGTTTCATAAGAAAAACTTATCTTTCTGCCATTTTTAGAATTAAAGTTTGTCTGTCAATTTAGATTAACACGTATTCATATAATAATCTCCTTTTTTTTCATGACTGGGCACCATAAACATATTCTCTACATTGGGAGAAATGAATTGATGCTTTTGTTTCATAAGAAAAACTTCACTTCCCACCATTCTTTAGAGTTAAAGTTCTTCTGTCAATTGGGATAAACACGGATTCATGTAATAATCTCCTTTCTTTTTATAATTGGGCACCATAAAAGCATTCCCCTTATTGGGATAAATGAATTGCTGCTTTGGGTTCATACGAAAAGGCTTCTCTTTCTACCATTTCTAGAATTAATGTTCATCTGTCAATTCAAATAAACATAGATTCATATAACAATTTCCTTTCTTTTCATCATTGGGCACCATAAACATATCTCATTATTAGGGAAAATGAATCCATTCTTTGGTTTCATAAGAAAAGCGTATCTTTCTTCCATTTTTAGAATTAAAGTTCATCTATCAATTCAGATAAACACGGATTCACATAATAATCTCCTTTCTTTTCATGATTGGGCACCATAAACACATTCTCCTCATTGGTGTAAATGAATTGATGCTTTGGTTTTATAAGAAAAACTTCACTTCCCACCATTCTTTAGAATCAAAGTTCATCTGTCAATTGGTATAAATACGGATTCTTGTAATAATCTCATTTCTTTTCATGATTAGGCACCACAAACATTTCCTCTTATTAGGGTACATGAATTGATTCTTTGGTTTCATAAGAAAAGTGTCTTTTTCTTCCATTTTTAGAATTAAAGTTCATCTATCAATTCGGATAAACATAGATTCACATAATAATCCCCTTTCTTTTTATAATTGGGCACCATAAACATATTCTCCTCATTGGGATAAAAGAATTGATGCTTTGGTTTCATAAGAAAACTTCATTTCCCACCATTCTTTAGAATCAAAGTTCTTCCGTCGATTGGGACAAATACGAATTCATGTAATAATCTTCATTCTTTTCATAATTGGGACCATAAACACATTTTCTTTATTGGGATAAATGAATTACTGGTTTAGGTTTCATAAGAAAAGGCTTCTCTTTCTGCCATTTTTAGAATTAAAGTTCTTTGTCCATTTGGATAAACACGGATCACATAATAATCTCATTTCTTTTCATCGTTGGGCACCATAAACATATTCTCCTTATTAGGGTAAATGAATCAATTCTTTAGTTTCATAAAAAAATGTCTCTTTCTTCCATTTTTAAAATTAAAGTTCATTTTTCATTTCGGATAAACATGGATTCACATAATAATCTCTTTTCTTTTCATGTTTGGGAGCCATAAACATATTCTCTTTGTTGGGATAAATGAATTGATGCCTTGGTTTCATCAGAAAAACTTCACTTCCCACCATTCTTTAGAATCAAAGTTCATCTATCAATGGGATAAATATGGATTCATGTAATAATCTCTTTTCTCATATTCTTCTTATTGAGATAAATGAATTGCTGCTTTAGGTTTCATAAGAAAAGGCTTCTCTTTTTGCCATTTTTAGAACTAAAGTTTGTTAGTCAATTCGGATAAACATGGATTCACGTAATAATCTCTTTTCTGTTTATCATTGGGCACCATAAACATATTCTCCATATTGGGGTAAATGAATTGATTCTTTGGTTTCGTATGAAAAGCATCTCTTTCTTGCATTTTTAGAATTTAAATTCATTTCTCAATTCGAATAAACATGGATTCACATAATAATCTCATTTCCTTTCATGATTGGGCACCATAAACATATTCTCCTCATTGGGATAAATGAATTGATGCTTTAGTTTCATAACAAAAACTTCACTTCCCACTATTCTTTAGAATCAAAGTTCATCGATCAATTAGGATACACAGGGATTCATGCAATAATCTCCTCTCTTTTTATGATTGGGCACCATAAACATATTCTCCTTATTAGGGTAAATGAATCAATTCTTTGGTTTCTTAAGAAAAGCATCTTTTTCTTCCATTTTTAGAATTAAAGTTCATCTGTTAATTCGGATAAACACGGATTCACATAATTATCTCCTTTCTTTTCATGATTGGGCACATAAACATATTCTTCTTGGTCGGATAAATGACATTGAAGCTTTGGTTTCATAAGAAAAACATCTCCTTCTGCCATTTCTAGAATTAAAGTTCGTCTGTCAATTCGGATCAACATGGATTCACATAATAATCTTTTTTTTAATTATTGGGCACCATAAACATATTCTTCTTATTGTAATAAATGAATTGATGCTTTGGTTTCATAAGAAAAACTTCACTTCCTACCATTCTTTAGAATCAAAGTTCATCTGTCGATTAGGATAAACATGGATTCATGTAATAGTCTTCTTTCTTTTCATAATTGGGTACCATAAATACATTCTCCTTATTAGGATAAATGAATTGCTACTTTGGGTTTCATAAGAAAAGGTTTCTTTTTCTACCATTCTTAGAATTAATGTTTGTCTGTCAGTTAGGATAAACATGGATTCATAAAATAATCTTATTTTTTTCATCATTGGGCACCATAAACATATTCTCCTTATTAGGGTAAATGAATCGATTCTTTGATTTCATAAGAAAAGTATCTCTTTCTTCCATTTTTAGAATTAAAGTTCATCTATCAATTCGGATAAACATGGATTAACATAATAACCTCCTTTCTTTCATGATTTGGCACCGTAAGCATATTCTCCTCATTGGGATAAATGAATTAATGCTTTGGGTTTCATAAGAAAAGGCTTCTCTTTTTGCAATTTTTAGAATTAAAGTTCGTTTGTCAATTCAAATAAACATGGATTTATATAATAATATCCTTTCTTTTCATGATTGGGCACCATAAATATATTCTCTTTATTAGGGTAAATGATTTGATTCTTTGGTTTCATAAAAAAAGCATCTCTTTCTTCTATTTTTAGAATTAAAGTTCAACAGTCAATTTGGATTAACATGGATCCACATAATAATCCCCTTTCTTTTCATGATTGGGCACCATAAACTTATTCTCCTTATTTGGATAAATGAATTGATGCATTGGTTTCACAGGAAAAACTTCACTTCCCACCATTTTTTAGTATCAAAGTTCATCTATTTATTGGGATAAACATGGATTCACATAATAATCTCCTTTCTTTTCATGATTGGGCACCATAAACACATTCTCCTTGTTGCGAGAAATAATATTGATGCTTTGGTTTCATAAGAAAAACTTCATTTCCTACCATTTTATACATTCAAATTCTGCCTATCAATTGGGATAAATACAGATTCATGTAATAATCTCCTTTTTCTTCATGATTGGGCACCATAAACTCATTCTTCTCATTAACGTAAAAGAATTGATGCTTTGGTTTGATAAGAAAAACTTCACTTTCCCCCATTTTTTAAAATTGAAGTTCGTCTATTAGTTGGAATAAACACGGATTCAGTAATAATCTCCTTTCTTTTCATGATTAGGCACCATAAACATATTTTCCTTGTTAAGATAAATCACATTGAAGCTTTAGTTTCATAAGAAAAACTTTTCTTTCTACCATTTTTAGAATTAAAGTTTGTCTGTCAATTCAGATAAACATGTATTCATATAATAATCTCATTTCTTTTCATGACTGGGCACCATAAACATATTCTCCACATTAAGAGAAATGAATTAATGCTTTTGTTTCATAAGAAAAACTTCACTTCCCACCATTTTTTAGAATCAAAATTCATCTGTCAATTAGGATAAACATGGATTTATGTAATAATCTCTTTTCTTTTCATAATTGGGCACCATAAGAACATTTTCCTTATTGGCATAAATGAATTCCTGCTTATGGTTTCATAGGGAAAGGCTTCTCTTTCTGCCATTTTTAGAATTAAAGTTTGTCTGTCAGTTTGAATAAACACGGATTCACATAATAATTTCTTTTCTTTTCATGATTAGACACCATAAACATATTCTCCTTATTAGGGTAAATGAATCGATACTTTGGATTCATAAGAAAAGCATCTCTTTCTTTCATTTTTAGAATTAAAGTTTGTCTGTTAATTAGGATAAACACGAATTCACATAATCATCCTATTTCTTTTCATGATTGGGTACCATAAACTAAATCTCCTTATTGGGATAAATGAATTAATGTTTTGGTTTCATAAGAAAAACTTCAATTTCCTCCTTTTTTGAATCAAAGTTCATTTTTTAATTGGGATAAACACGGATTCACGTAATAATCTCCTTTCTTTTCATGATTAGGCACCATAAAAACATTCTCCTTTTTGGGATAAATGAATTATTACTTTGGGTTTCATAAGAAAAAGCTTCTATTTCTAATATTTTAGAATTAAAGTTCATTTATCAACTAAGATAAACATGGATTCACATAATAATCTTTCCATGATTGGGCAACATAAACTCATTCTTCTTATTGGGTAAATGAATTGCTCCTTTGGGTTTCATAAGAAAAAGATTCTCTTTCTACCTTTTTTAGAATTAAAGTTCATCTATCAATTCGGATAGAAATGGATTCACATAATAATCTCCTTTCTTTTCATGATTAGGCACCACAAACACATTCTCCTCATTGGGATAAAAGATACTTATGCTTTGGTTTCATAAGAAAAACTTCACTTCCTACCATTTTTTAGAATCAAAGTTCATCTGTCAATTAGGATAAACACGGATTCACGTTATAATCTTTTTTCTTTTCATGATTGGGCACCATGAACAAGTTCTCCTTATTGGGATAAATAAATTGCTGCTTTGTGTTTTATAAGAAAAAGCTTCTCTTTCTATCATTTTTAGAATTAAAGTTTGTCTATCAATTTGGATAAACACCAGTTCACATAATAATCTCCCTTCTTTTCATGATTGGGCACCATAAACACATTCTCCTAATTGGGATAAATGATATTGATACTTTGGTTTCATAGGAAAAACATCACTTCCTACCATTTTTTAGAATCAAATTTCATTTGTCAACTGAGATAAACATGGATTCATGTAATAATATCTTTTCTTTTCATGATTGGGCACTATAAATGCATTGTCCTTATTGGGATAAATGAATTGATACTTTGGTTTCATAAGAAAAGCATCCCTTTCTAATATTTTAGAATTAAAGTTCATTTGTCAATCCAGATAAACATGGATTCACATAATAATCTCCTTTCCTTACATAATTGGCCATCATAAACTCATTCTCCTCATTGGGATAAATGATTCGATACTTTGGTTTCATAAGAAAAACTTCACTTCCCACCATTTTTTTAGAATCAAATTTCATCTGCTAGCTGGGATAAACACGGATTTACGTAATAGTCTCCTTTCTTTTCATGATTAGGCACCATAAACACATTATCCTCATTGGGATAAATGATATTGATGCTTTGGTTTCAAAAGAAAAACTTTACTTCCTACCATTTTATACAATCAAAGTTTGCCTGTCAATTGGGATAAACACAGATTCACGTAATAATCTCCCATTTTTTCAAGATTGGGGCACTATAAACTCATTATTCTCATCGGTATAAAAGAATTGATGCTTTTGTTTGATAAGAAAAACTTGACTTTCCCTCATTTTTTAGAATCAAAGTTCATCTATCAATTGGGATAAAAACGGATTCACATAATAATCTCCTTTTTTTTCATGATTGGGTGCCATAAAACATTCTTCTAGTTCATATAAATGACATTGATGCTTTGATTTAATAAAAAAAGCTTCTCTTTCTACCATTTTTAGAATTAAAGTTCGTTTGTCAATTCGGATAAACACAGATTCACATAATAACTTCTTTCTTTTCATGATTGGGCACCATAAACATATTCTTCTCATTGGGATAAATGAATTGATGCTTTGGATTCATAAGAAAAACTTCACTTCTCACCATTTTTTAGAAACAAATTTTGTCTGTCAATTGGGATAAACACGAATTCATGTAATAATCTCCTTTCTTTTCATGATTGGGCACCATAAACATATTGTCCTTATTGGGATAAATGAATTGATACTTTGGTTTCATAAGAAAAGCATCTCTTTCTAACATATTTAGAATTAAAGTTCGTTTATCGATTTGGATAAACACAGATTCACATAGTAATCTCTTTTCCTTACAAGTTTAGCATTATAAACTCATTCTCCTTATTGGGATAAACGATTTGATGCTTTGGTTTCATAAGAAAAACTTCACTTCCCACCATTTTTTAGAATCAAATTTCATCTGTCAGTTAGGATAAACACGGATTCACATAATAATCTCCTTTCTTTTAATGATTGGGCACTATAAACACATTCTCCTCATTGGGATAAAAGATATTGATGGTTTGGTTTCAAAAGAAAAACTTTCCTTCCTACCATTTATACAATCAAAGTTCACCTGTCAATTGGGATAAACACAGATTCATGAAATAATCTTCTTTCTTTTCATAATTGGGCACCATAAACTTATTCTTCTCATCGATATAAAAGATTTGATGCTTTGGTTTGATAAGAAAAACTTCACTTCCCCCTATTTTTTAGAATCAAAGTTCATCTATCAATGAGGAAAAACATGGATTTACATAATAATCTCCTTTATTTTCATGATTGGGCACCATAAATACATTCTTCTTGTTGGGATAAATGACATTGATGCTTTGGTTTCACAAAAAAAGCTTCTTTTTCTGCCATTTTTAGAATTAAAGTTCGTTTGTCAATTCGGATGAACATATAATCACATAATAACTCATTTTTTTCATGATTAGGCACCATAAACATATTCTCCTCATTGGGATAAATAAATTGATGCTTTGGATTCATAAGAAAAACTTCAGTTCCCACCTTTTTTTGAATCAAATTTTGTCTGTTAGTTGGGATGAACATGGATTCACATAATAATATCCTTTCTTTTCATGATTGGGCACCATAAACACATTCTCCTTATTGGGATAAATGTTATTGATGCTTTGGTTTCATAAGAAAATCTTCACTTTTGACCATTTTATACAATCAAAGTTCGCCTATCAATTGGGATAAACACAGATTCACGTAATAATCTCTTTTTCTTTCATGATTAGGCACCATAAACTCATTCTTCTTATCTGTATAAAAGAATTGATGCTTTGGTTTGATAAGGAAAACTTTACCTCCCCCCATTTTTTAGAATCAAAGTTCGTCTATCAGATGGGATAAACATGGATTCACATAATAATCTCTTTTTTTTTCATGATTGGGCTCTATAAACACATTCTTTTTGTTAGGATAAATGAATTGATACTTTAGTTTCATAAGAAAAGCGTCTCTTTCTAACATTTTTAGAATTAAAGTTCGTTTGTCAATTCGGATAAACATGGATCCGTATAGTAATCTCCTTTCCCTACATGATTGGCCATCATAAACTCATTTTCCTTATTGGGATAAATGATTTGATGCTTTGGTTTCATAAGAAAAACTTCACTCCCCACCATTTTTCAGAATCAAATTTCATCTGTCAGTTGGGATTAACACAGATTCACATAATAATCTCTATTCTTTTCATGATTGGGCACCATAAACACATTCTCCTTATTGGGATAAATGATATTGATGTTTTGGTTTCAAAAAAAAAAATACTTTACTTCTTACCATTTTACACAATCAAAGTTTACCTGTCAATTGGGTTAAACACAGATTCACGTAATAATCTCCTTTCTTTTCATGATTGGGCATTATAAACTCTTTCTTTTCATTGGTATAAAAGAATTAATGCTTTGGTTTGATAAGAAAAACTTCACTTCCCCCTATGTTTTAGAATCAAAGTTCGTCTATCAATTGAAAAAAACACATATTCACATAATAATCTCCTTTATTTTTATGATTAGGCACCACAAACACATTCTTCTTGTTTTTATGGTGCCCAATCATGAAATGAAAGGAGATTATTATGTAAATCTGTGTTTGTCCAAATCGACAAACGAACATTAATTCTAAAAATGGTAGAAAAAGAAGTTTTTCTTATGAAACCAAAGCATCAATATCATTTATCCTAATGAGGAGAATGTGTTTATAGTGCCCAATCATGAAAAGAAAAGAGATTATTATGTGAATCCTTGTTTATCCTAAATGAAATATGAACTTCGATTCTAAAAATGGTAGAAAGAGAATTTTTTTTAATAAAACCAAAGCATCAATATTTTTTTTTTCAATGAGGAAAATGTGTTTATGGTGCCCAATCAAGAAATGATAGGAGATTATTATGCAAATCCATGTTTGTCTAAATCGACTGATGAACATTAATTCTAAAAATGGTAGAAAGAGAAGTTTTTCTTACGAAACCAAAGTATCAATATCAATTATCCTAATGAGGAGAATGTGTTTATGGTGCCCAATCCTGAATTGAAAGGAGATTATTATATGAATCATTGTTTGTCCAAATCAACAGACACATTTTTATTCTTAAAATAGTAGAAAGAGAAGTTTTTCTTATGAAAGTAAAGCATCAATATCATTTGTACCAAAGAGGAGAATGTGTTTATGGTGCCCAATCATGAAAAGAAAGGAAACTATTATGTGAATCCATGTTTATCCTAATTGAAAGATGAACTTCAATTCTAAAAATGGTAGAAAGAGAAGTTTTTCTTATGAAACCAAAGCATCAAAATCGTTTATCCCAATAAGTAGAATGTGTTTATGGTGCTTAATCATGAAAAGAAAGGAGAATATTGTGTGAATCCTTGTTTATCCCAATTGTAAAATGAACTTTGATTCTAAAAATGGTAGAAAGATAAGCTTTTTCTTATGAAGCCAAAACATCAATATCACTTATCCCAATGAGGAAAATATGTTTATTATGCCCGATCATGAAAAGAAAAGAGACTATTATGTGAATCCATGTTTATCCCAATTGAAAGACGAACTTCAATCCGAAAAATGGTAGAAAAGAAAGTTTTTCTTATGAAACCAAAGCATCAAAATCATTTATCCCAACAAGGAGAATGTGTTTACGATGCTCAATCATGAAAAAAAAGGAGATTATTATGTGAATCCTTGTTTATCCTAATTGTAAGATGAACTTTGATTCTAAAATGGTAGAAAGAGAAGTTTTTCTTATGAAGCCAAAGCATCAATATCACTTATCCCAATAAGGAAAATGTGTTTATTATGCCCAATCATGAAAATAAATGAGACTATTATGTGAATCTATATTTATCTCAATTGAAAGATGAACTTAAATTCTAAAAATGGTAGAAAAGGAAGTTTTCTTATGAAACCAAAGTATCAAAATCGTTTATCCCAACAAGAAGATTGTGTTTATAGTGCCCAATCATGACAAAAAAAGGAGATTATTTTGTGAATCCATGTTTATGCCAACTAAAAGACAAACTTCGATTCTAAAAATGGTAGAAAGAGAAGTTTTTCTTATGAAATCAAAGCGTAAAAATCTTTTATCCCAACAAGGAGAGTGTGTTTATAGTGCCCAATCATGAAAAAAAAGAAGATTATTATGTGCATCCGTGCTTGTCCCAAATGAAAGACGAACTTCAATTCTAAAAATGGTAGAAAGAGAATTTTTCTTATGAAACCAAAGCATCAATATCATTTATCCTAATGAGGAGAATGTGTTTATGATGCTAAATCATAAAAAGAAAGGAGACTATTATGTGAATCCATATTTATCCCAGTTGAAAGACAAACTTCAAAACTGAAAAAAGTAGAAAAAAAAGTTTCTCTTATGAAACCAAAGCATCAATATCATTTATCCCAATAAGGAGAATTTGTTTATGGCGCCCAATCATGAAAAGAAAGGAGATTATTATGTGAATCCATGTTTAACCCAATTGAAAGATGAACTTCAATTGTAAAAATGGTAGAAAGAGAAATTTCTCTTTTAAAAACAAAGCATTAATATCATTTATCCCAATGAGGAAAATATGTTTATGGTGCCCAATCATGAATAGAAAGGAGATTATTATGTGAATTCATATTTACCCCAATTGAAAGATGAACTTCGACTCTAAAAGTGGTAGAAAAAGAAGTTTTTCTTATGAAACCAAAGCATCAAAATCATTTATCCTAACAAGAAGAATGTGTTTATGGTGCCCAATCATGAAAAGAAATGAGACTATTATGTGAATCCATATTTATCCCAATTGAAATGGTAGAAAGAGAAGTTTTTTTTATGAAACCAAACCATCAATATCATTTTTCCCAATAAAGAGAATGTGTTTATGGTGCCTAATCATTAAATGATAGCAGATTATTATGTGAATCCATGTTTGTCCAAATCAACAGACGAACATTAATTCTAAAAATGGTAGAAAGAGAAGTTTTTCTTATGAAACCAAAACATCAATATCATTTATCCTAATGCGAAGAATGTGTTCATGGTCCCCAATCATGAAGTGAAAGGTGACTATTATGTAAATCCGTGTTTATCCAATTCGACAGACGCATATTAATTCTAAAAATGGTGGAAAGAGAAGATTTCCTTATGAAACCAAAGCATCAATATCATTTGTACCAATAAGGACAACATGTTTATAGTGCCCAATCATGAAAAAAAAGGAGACTATTAAGTGAATCCATATTTATCCCAATTGAAAGACGAACTTCAATTCTAAAAATGGTAGAAAGAGAAGTTTTTCTTATAAAACCAAAGCTTCAATATTATTTATCCCAATAAGGAGAATGTGTTTATGGTGCCTAATCATGAAATGAAAGGAGATTATTATATGAATCCGTGTTTGTTTAAATCGATAGACGAACATTAATTCCAAAAATGGTAGAAAGAAAAGTTTTTCTTATGAAACCAAAGCATCAATATCATTTATCCTAATGAGGAGAATGTGTTTATGATGCCCAATCATGAAAAGAAAGGAGACTATTATGTGAATCCATATTTAACCCAGTTGAAAGATGAACTTCAATACTAAAAATGGTAGAAAGAGAAGTTTCTTTTATGAAACCAAAACATCAATACCATTTATCCCAATGTGGAGAATATGATTATGGTGCCCAAACATGAACAGAAAGGAGATTGTTTTGTGAATCCACGTTTATCCCAATTGAAAGACGAACTTTAATTCTAAAAATAGTAGAAAAAGAAGTTTATGCTTTGTAACCAAAGCATCAATATCATTTATCCTAATAAAGAGAATGCATTTATGGTGCCCAATCATGAATAGAAAAGAGATTATTATGTGAATCCATGTTTACCCCAACTGAAAGACGAACTTTAATTCTAAAATTGGTAGAAAGAGAACTTTTTCTTATGAAACCAAAGCATCAAAATCATTTTTCCCAATAAGGAGAATGTGTATAGTGCCCAATCATGGAAAGAAAGTAGATTATTATGTGAATCCATGTTTATCTCAATTGAAATATGAACTTCAACTCCAAAAATGGTAGAAAAAGAAGTTTCACTTTTGAAACCAAAGCATCAATATTATTTATCCCAATGAGAAGAATGTGTTTCGGGTGCTCAGTCATGAAAAGAAAGGAGACTATTATGTCAATCCATATTTATCCCAATTGAAAGATGAACTTCAATTCTAAAAATGATCAAAAAAAAGTTTTTCTTATGAAACCAAAGCATCAATATCATTTATCCCAATGAAGAGAATGTGTTTATGGTGCCCAATTATGAAAAGAAAGGATACTATTATGTGAATCCATGTTTATCGTAATTGAAGGATGAACTTTAATTCTAAAAATGGCAGAAAGAAAAGTTTTTCTTATGAAACTAAAGCATCAATATCATTTACCCCAATGAGGAGAATGTGTTTATGGTGCCTAATCATAAAATGATAGCAGATTATTACATGAACCCATGTTTGTCCAAATTGATAGACGAACATTAATTCTAAAAATGGTAGAAAGAGAAGTTTTTCTTATGAAACCAAAGCATCAATATCATTTATCCCAATGCAGAGAATATGCTTACGGTCCCTAATCATGAAATGCAAGTAGATTATTATGTGAATTCATGTTTGTCCACATTGACAGACGCATATTAATTCCAAAAATGGTGGAAAGAGAAGTTTTTCTTATGAAAGCAAAGCATCAATATCATTTGTACCAATGAGGAGAATGTGTTTACAGTGCCCAATCATGAAAAGAATGGAGACTATTATGTCAATCCATGTTTATCCTAACTGAAGGATGAACTTTAATTCTAAAAATGGTAGAAAGGAAAATTTTTCTTATGAAACCAAAGCATCAATATCATTTATCCTAATACAGAGAATGTGTTCATCGTCCCCAATCATGAAATGAAAGGAGATTATTATATGAATCCGTGTTTCTCCAAATCGACAGATGAACATTAATTCTAAAAATGGTAGAAAGAGAATTTTTTCTTATGAAACCAAAGCATCAATATCATTATCCTAAAGCAGAGAATGTGTTCATAGTCCCCAATCATGAAATGAAAGGAGATTATTATGTGAATCTGTGCTTGTCCAAATCGACAGACACATATTAATTCTAAAAATAGTGGAAAGAGAAGTTTTCCTTATGAAACCAAAACATCAATATCATTTATCCCAATGAGGAGAATCCATTTATGGTGCCCAATCATGAATAGAAAAGAGATTATTATGTGAATCCATGTTTACCACAATTGAAAGATGAACTTCGATTCTAAAATTGGTAGAAAGAGAAGTTTTTCCTATGAAACCAAAGCATTGAAATCATTTATCCCAACAAGGAGAATGTGTTTATGGTGCTCAATCATGAAAAAAAAAGAGATTATTATGTGAATCTATGTTTATCCCAATTGAAAGACAAACTTCGACTCTAAAAATGGTAGAAAAAAAGTTTTAGCCTTGAAACCAAAGCATGAATATCATTTATCCCAATGAGAAAAAAGTGTTTATAGTGCCCAATCATGAAAAAAAGGAGACTATTATGTGAATCCATGTTTATCCCAATTGAAAGATGAACTTAAATTCTAAAAATGGTAGAAAGAGAAGTATTATAAAACCAAAGCATCAATATCATTTATCCCAATGAAGAGAATGTGTTTATGGTGCCCAATTATGAAAAAAAAAGGAGACTATTATGTGAATCCATGTTTATCCTAATTGAAAGATGAACTTCAATTCTAAAAATCGTAAAAAGAGAAGTTTTCTTATGAAACCAAAGCATCAAAATCATTTATCCTAACAAGAGGAATGTGTTTATGGTGCCCAATCATGAAAAGAAAGGAGATTATTATGTGAATCCATATTATCCCAATTGAAAGATGAACTTCGACTCTAAAAATGTTAGAAAAAGAACTTTCAGTCTTTAAACCAAAGCATCAATATCATTTATCCCAATGAGAAGAACGTGTTTATGGTGCCCAATCATGAAAAGAAAGGAGACTATTATGAGAATCATGTTTATCCTAATTGAAAGACGAACTTAAATTCTAAACATGGTAGAAAGGAAGTATTATGAAACCAAAGCATCAATATCATTTATCCCAATAAGGAGAATGTGTTTATGGTGCACAATGTTGAAATGAAAGGAATTTATTATGTGAATCCATGTTTATCCCAATTGAAAGATGAAGTTTAATTCTAAAAATGGTAGAAAGAGAAGTTTTTCTTATGTAACCAAAGCATCGTTATCATTTTTGCCAATGAGGAGAATGTGTTTTCGGTGCCCAATCATGAAAAGAAATGAGAGTATTATGTGAATCTATGTTTATCCCAATTGAAAGATAAACTTCAATTCTAAAAATGGTAGAAAGAGAAGTTTTTCTTATGAAACCAAAGCATCAATAT